>JAZDUH010000092.1:2620000-2852500 GCA_036419115.1 Scarus forsteni | reverse complement strand
TGCAAATTACATGTACTTTTTGGAAATGTTATAAATTAGTCTGCCAAAAGCACCATCAGGGTGATTCTTTGCGAGCCACTCATTCCATTCAATCAGTGAAAGGTGGTCAGAGAGCAAACTGTCAGTGCGGTTTCCCCTCCAGATCTGCTCTTTGTAGGATCTCCAGGCCCTCTTAAGATGCTTTGTGTGGGCACCAGCTTGGGGATCTACATACCACCTCCTGTGGTTAACAGTGTGATGGTTGTATCCTAGTCCAGAGAGCACCCGATAAGCACGCCACTCGTCACTGATAACTGAAGATCTAGGCCTCACATGATGAACAATTAAAGGCATCAGATGTCTTCCAGATCGTCTCTTCACAAAGGCGCTGGATGGGTTTTCTTAGGTCATGATGATGCCTCACACCCAACATCCCAGAGACCCACTTCTTTCTTTTCCACCCACGGTCATTCTTCCTCTCCCATACTGAGGCATAAACAAACAAACATAAAAAACCTAAATTTACACATTCTATGTACAACTTTCTCAACTCTCCTTGAAATTTATTTAAATTCACATTTGAATTAACATACATTTCTTTTGTGCTGAAAATGAAAATGGCTTTAATGTTTATACTTTTATTATTGTTATTATTATTATTATTATTACCCACCTGTACATGAACTGCATCGTTACTGAGAGACATTTGAGTGACTGAAGATGGACGTGTGCCTCACTGAAATTTGTTTTTCCTGTCCTTTATGTGGTATTTGGCGACCAGTCCTTTTAAAAAGAAAAAGGAACAGACTGTAATTAGGACACACACTGGCACACAGGTTTAGGTAGCAATAATAAACAATAAATATAATCAAGATGGCATTATCAGGCTACCATAAAATGATAATATAATCAGCACAACACAAAAAATGTGTAATTAGATTGTAGTTTGTCACAAGGATTATTTGCTTAGACTTTTTATTACATATTTAAATGTGTCAATTTAATCATTATAAAATTACACAGTAAAGCTGTAGACCTTCATGAACACTTTGCTTTTTGTAGGGGGTAATTGATTTGACCAGTTCTAAATGTTTGGTAATAAGTAATTTACTCCTCTCAGGTTGCTACTTTTTGAAATGGCTATTCATTGATATGGTCGTTTGTTTAATGAATTAAAGATACAGTTTTTGTTCTTCTACCTGTTTGTTCACATTAGGAAGTTAAGGATTAATTACAATTATGCAACATTCTAATTTCATATACTGTATGTATATATATATATATATATATATATAAATATATATATATATATATAAATATATATATATATATATATATATATACATTACTGTGTATCTGTTATTCCATTGATAAAATTGCTAAATTGCTCATTAAACAAATTTCATGTCACTATTTAATCCTGTAACATTACATCTCATATTCATCTGACCCAAACATGCACATAAATCAACAAATAACTGCACATTTGTTCAATTTTCCTATATCTATCATTGTGTCTTACCGTGCATATCTGTCTCCACTGTTCGTCCTTCTCTTCAGTTTCATGTCCGTATGGCAAATTCTGCATTTAACTCTCCTTTGAAGCAGTCTCCTCGTCTGTAGCCACTTTATTAGCTTCAGGGCATTTCTTTTTGATATTTCTTTCTTAATCAGTTGTTTTAGTCGAGTGAACTTGCTCATTATCACTGAACCGCTCTGATTCACTGAAGGACTACAATCCCGCTCTTAATACGTCATCAGCGTGGGGCAGGATGCTTCTGCTGCGTCATCAACGTGTCGTCGCAGGTAACATGGCGAGGAGCAGGCGTCACATTTCCCTGGAAGAAACTTGAATGTCGCCAATATCATGCCGAACTCTGGCAAAACACGAAGATTTGTGCGACAGATTGTTGGTGTGGATATAAGAGAGTCTGTGGCCGTCGATGGCACCAGTGGTAAGTACGTTTTTTTTTTTTTAAACTGACATACATTAATCATGCTGGCTGGTGTTAGACCATAGAGCATCACCTCACTATACTCTGGTTCAGTTTGTTCAATAAAAACAAAGTCTTTTTTAGGAAATATTACAAAAATATTTATCTATATTTATGAATTAATTTTATGATAATTACAGCAATATAAATGAACAAGGGCTTTACATAAAATAAACCACATGCTCTGAGTGCTTCAGGCAGACCTATATAAGTATTTACATGTATGTATGGTGATCAAAAATAGATACATGCCATTAAGCTCTGAAATATTATTGTATTATTTTTTCTTTAATTAATGCCATCAAATTGGGCTAAAATAGTCATACAGGTAGGCCTGATAGTGTGTTGACTGTGTGATGCCAGAACAGTTTTGTCTCCACCTGCATTGAATGGCTGGTACAAACACAGTGGTGAAAGGGTTTCTCTGCAGACATTAAATCTCAGTTTTAACTGCTGAATAAACACCTTAGATGTTAGTATAAACCAATGTCTCTGTTATTTACGTCCCAAATGATGCAAGAAGCTGCTATGTTCACAAATTTGCTGCATAGTAAAGCTTTGTAATTTATCACAGAGATTTCCAGATTTATTTTTACAATTAAAGTGTTGATCTGTAAATAAGGTTAATCCCTTAGTCTAAGAGTATTAGACAAAGGGAAAAAGAAGTTGTGTATGTTCAAATTATGATCTAACAAAATACAGGAGATCCACTGGATCAGTTACAGATACAACAGACTAGCTGAGATCAGAGATGAATGAAAACCCTTGTTGGTACTGAATGTTTTGAATACATTTTAAAATGTTTTTTTTGTTTGTTTGTCTGTTTTTAAAGGCCCCTACTACACAACTGAAAGACAAAAGTCAACTACAGGATTTGGAAATGTGTCAGCTGAGGGTAGAGGCCCTAAAGCAGAAGGCTGAAGAGCTTACCAAGGAAAGACTATCTAAAAGAACAGCTGGCAGCAGGTAAGATTTACTACACACAGGATGAACACACTTTTAAGTACACCTTGATCTTACTTTGTTAGTTTATCTCTGGACACTTAAGTATCTATATATCTATCTTCATATACATATATATATCTGCCTCTTTGTGCCACGTTAGACTGATGTTTGTATTTATTTTAACAGCTCTTAAAAAGGGGGGCAGCAGTTCCACCCAGGCAGTCGACTTGCCTTCATCTTCCCCTTGTGATAGCTCAAGTGAATATTCTCTGATGCTTCATCTGACTCCTCTTTTGAATCATCCTCATCAGAGGAAGACAATAAGAAAAAGAAGAAGCAGAGGGAGCGTAAGGCCAAGAAGTCAAAGAAATGGAAACAAAGACACCTGAGAGAGGTAAAGAGGTTTTTTTTAACCACTCCATTACTTTATAAATACATATCAAAAAAGTTTTTTCTTGTCATTTGATTTAGCAAGCGAATTCCTTAATATGCAGTATATTTGCCAGATTTTATACCATACATAAAAGCTATTGATTTTGCTTGATTACACTTATGCATGCATTCCTTTAAGTCATCATCTAACCATGGTGTGCTTATATTTTTATTGTGTTTTTCTTTAATGGTGCAATTTTTTGTACTATTGGCATGAACATTTTATTAAGTTAACCAGTACCACCTCTGGATCTTGTTCTCATGTTATGTGAACCAATTTACGTCTTCTACAAATAATTCTCGGTTGAATATTTAATTTATTTTTTATATTATACTTTGGTCTTTGTCTTCCGGTACGGCTCAGGCACTGCACCTTTCTCACAACAGCAAACCAAACTTAAAGTTTGATCATTATAACTGCAACCGACAGTTATAGATACCGCTTTTGGAGAATAACTCAGCTGATCATTAGTAAAAATTACTGTAAAAATCCATGTACTGTCCTGAAGTGAACTAATGAAGTAGGACTTTTCTTAGAAACTCCATAGTGCCACACGTGGTAAGAACTTCAATTTCGTTAATAATAATCTGGGATAACCCATGCGCATACCTGGGGCATCTGCAGGTTCGAGTTTGAGTTTTACAGAGCAGTCTGCTGGAGCTCCAGTCTATATTCAGGTCACCAAAATAACTTTCATTGTTTAATCTTACATTCTCGCCTAATATTATGTAAATATTTTGTCAAGATAAACACCAAGCAGTCTGTAGACCAGCAACCTGATCCAAGGTAGGTAAATTTAACTGCAGCCACAGTACTGGATCTCATATAGTATGAGATCATGGATGATTTTTACTGACGCTTCCAGCTGGTGCGGACCGACTATGTGAACTCTAAGTGGTGTTGTCCCGGACATGTGACTGTGAAGGAGACTATCTGCACCCCTGATGTGGAACTTTTAGCGGTGGGATTACGTCCGTATTACTTACCGCGGAGTTTTCACACACCATCGCTGTGGCTGCTTACATTCCGCCGTCAGCTGTAGCGTCGGGCGCCAGACGTCATCCACGCTGTGATCGCGGGACTCCAAACCCGACACCCCAGCGCCTCATACTGATCAGTGGGGACTTCAATCATGTCTCTCTCTCCTGTCCTGACAACCTTCACACAATACGTGGACTGTGCTACAAGAGGGAATAAGATCCTGACCTCCTGTATGCTAACGTGAAGGAGCATACAGCTCTTCTTCTCTCCCTCCTCTGGGGGTATCAGACCACAACCTGATTCACCTCGACACCACCTACAGGCCGCTGGTGGAACAGCAGGCAGCCACCATCAAGACTGTAAAGGTTTGGTCTAAGGACACAGAGGAGGCGCTGCAGGAGTGCTTCAATGTCACAGACTGGGACCTTTTTAAAGAGGACTATGGTGAGGACATTGAAGGCCTCTCCCACTGTATCACAGACTACATTCGCTTCTGTGAGGACAACATTGTCCAGACCAAAAAGATCCGCTGCTTCTCAAACAACAAACCATGGATCAATAAGGACATCAAAGGCCTCCTTAACAGGAAGAAGAGGGTTTTCATGGCCAGGGACTGGGATGGACTAAGGGCTGTTCAGAGGGAGCTGAAACGGAAACTGAGAGAGGCCAAGAACATCTACAGGGAGAAGATAGAAGCCAAGATGGGACAGGAGAACTCCAGAGAGCTGTGGAGTGGCATGAAACGGATGACAGGCTTCAACAAACCTGCACCCAGAACCGGAGGAGACCCAGAGTTTGCTTCTGAGCTGAATCTATTCTTCAATAGATTTGACACTTCCCACACCACTGTGAGCTCAGAGAGTAGATCTGGGTCTTCACACTCCACCCCAGCCCCCACTCACACCTCGGCTGGAGACGTTGCCCCTTCCCCCATCATGGAGATATCTTCACCCCCTCTCTCAGCCTGCAAGCAGCTCCAACAGACAGTTCACCCCCACCCCTCCACCCACTCACCTTGGACACTGAATTCACCCAGCACCTTCCCTCTCTCTCTCCCTGCCTCACACTCACGCCCAGCCAGGTACAGAGGGAGCTCTCCAAACTCCGCGACCAACAAAGCCAGTGGACCGGACAACATCAGCCCCAGGGTCCTCAGAGTGTGTGCCGGGCAGCTTGCTGGAGTCTTGCAGCACCTCTTCAACCTCTCCCTGAGGTTGATGAAGGTGCCCAACCTGTGGAAGACCTCCTGCATCGTCCCGGTACCTAAGAAAGGACGCCCCAGCGCCTCAACGACTACAGACCTGTGGCACTGACGCCGCATGTCATGAAGACCTTTGAGAGGCTGGTTCTTCAACATCTGAGGACTCTGCTCTCTGCTTTCTCGACCCTCTGCAGTTTGCATACCAGCAGCACATCGGCGTGGAAGATGCTATTATCTTCCTCACTCACAGGGCCCTGTCACATCTGGAGAGGCCTGGAGGCACTGTGAGAGTCATGTTCTTTGACTTCTCCAGTGCCTTCAACACCATCAGGCCCTGCCTCCTGGGGGAGAAGCTGCTGGAGATGCAACTGCACTCCGACACCACAGCCTGGATCCTGGACTACCTCACAGACCGGCCGCAGTATGTCAGGGTGGACGGCTGCATCTCTGAGGTGGTAACAAGCAGCACAGGAGTACCCCAAGGAACCGTTCTGGCACCCTTCCTCTTCACCCTCTTCACCTCAGATTTCCGGTTCAACTCTGGTTCCTGTCACCTCCAGAAGTTTTCTGATGACTCCTCCATTGTTGGATGCATCACTGATGATGACGAGGGGGAGTACAGAGGGCTGATTGAGAGCTTCGGCCACATGGTGTGACACCAACAGCCTGAAGCTCAACATCAGCAAAACCAAGGAGGTGGTTGTGGACTATCGGAGGAGCAGGAGGTCCCCTGTCCCCATCATCATCCAGGGGAAGGAAGTGGAGAGGGTGGACTCTTATCGATACCTTGGGGTCCACATCAACAACAAACTGGACTGGTCTCACAACACAGATGCCCTCTTCAGGAAGGGACAGAGCAGGCTGTTCTTCCTGAGGAGACTCCAGGTCGCTTGGCGCCTGCAACAGGCTCCTGAAGACCTTCTACCAGTTCAGGGTGGCCAGCGACTCTTCTTTGCAGTGGTGTGCTGGTGGGGTGGCATCAAGACTGGTGAGGTCAACAGGCTTAACAAGGTGGTGAAGAAGGCCCGCTCTGTGGTGGGCCTTCAACTGACACTCTGGAGACCGTGGCAGAGAGGAGGATTATGGATAAAATCAGGGCAATCATGGACAACTCCTCTCACCCTCTCCACGACGAGCTGTGGGACATGGGCAGCCTGCTCAGCCAGCGATCATCATCCACCCAGAAGCAGAACTGAGCGCTTCAGGCGCCCTTTGTGCCCACCGCCATCAGACTCTTAAACAGCAGCGGAGGCCACAGTACATCACTGCATCCCCGCACTAATCAATGTTTATGACAATATGACAATATTACAATATTACACTGTTCTGCACTTTAATAATATTTAATATTAATATATATTGTACAACTGCATTGCTACTCTGTCAATGCACTGTCAATACTGTTGTTACTCTGTTGCACTGTAATTACTGTATATAACTCCGCTATCTTTTTTCCCTGAACACTGTCACTTTAATATTAATATCACTGTCACTTTAATATTAATATCACGGTCACTTTAATATTTATATCACGGTCACTTTAATATTAATATCACTGTCACTTCCTTCTCTGCACTGCACTGCATAACAAGTTACCGAGTGACATTACTCGACATTGTAAATAGCTCAAACTGTTGCTGCTACTGGATGGCCATTGTTCTCATTTTTTGTTTTTGTTTATTATATGTCACCCTTGCTTTGTCCTAATATATGTGTAATTTTTCTTTGAACCCAATGCATGCTACTACCCTTGTTCTTGTTCCTTGCCCTGTACTGCTGCAATACCTGAATTTCCCCTCTGGGGATCAATAAAGGATTATCTTATCTTATTTTTTGAAATTATACCTTTGGTCTTCTCTTAGGCACTTGCACCTTTCTCACAACAGCAACCAAAATTTGATCATTACAACCTACAGTTATGGATACCATTTTGGAGAATAACTCAGCTACATTAGTAAAATTCTGATCCATGTATGTAGAACTAATGTAGGACTCTTGTAGAACTCACAGTGCCACACGCTGTTAACCTTAATCTAGTTAATAATCTGGGATAACCCACATGCATCTGCAGGTCTGAGTTTGAGTTTTACAGAGCAGTCTGCTGAGCCCCAGTCTATATTCAGGTCACCAAAAAATAACTTTCATTGTTTAATTCACATTCTCGCTCTAATATTATAAATATTTTGTCAAGATAAACACCAAGCAGTCTGTTACAACAACCAATCATAACAGACCTGATCCAAGGTAAATGTAACTGCAGCCACAGTACCTCAGTCTCAGATAGCATGAGATCATGCATGATTAAGCCACATTAAGTATACTTATCTTTCCCCAAACTATGATCACCTTATGTCATTAATGCTGTGACTGAAAGTGCTTGTTCTGTATGTTACTCAGCAACTGCCAAAACATGTTGGTTTTCCAATATTTCTGTAGTTTTTTCAACTTATTCCTTGAGCTACAAGTATTGATGTTACTGTCTTTAGACCTTTTGTGGATAGTTTAAGATAATAGCATTGCATGAATCTAAGAACTGGCATTTCATGTGCCCAAATGGCAACAGAGCTGTCCAAGAAGCTAAATTGTTTACCTTCCCTAAGGAGGTTGTTATAATTTGGTGGTGATCCAGATAACTACCATTAGCAAATGACTGTTTTTGTTCAATAACTGCCAAACTAACAATGATATCAGTATGATTCCAAATGCAAGGTGTAGGTTTTCAGGATCAATGAATCATAGTATCCCTACTTGTAGAAAAATGCTATAGTAGCTCAAATTACCTTCTAATGCTTCACAAAAAATCTCAATTGTCACAGAAAATAAAGCAGTTAATTAGGAAACAATTACCCTATTCAACTTGTTTTTAGGTTTCTTGCTCTGAATATTTGAGAGTTCTGTCCTCTGAACACAATTCTATCCTGGATGCCTTCTGTGTTCTGTTGGCAAGGCCAATACCTGGGTTTGATCACGATGCTGAAAAGGGTCTCGGGACTCTATTTTCTTGAAAGTACTGCCTCTTCATTGAAAGTGACAAGAAATTTGTGTAAGTGCCACCATTTTTTTTTTTACTTTGGATAACCCTAATTCTTTGTCCTCTGAATTGCAGCCAAAAATCCTGCTCAGGTGGTGGCCCGTTACAAAAAAGTTCTACGGCTGTTCATTCAAGAAAGGACCATGTCTGCTGAGTGTTGGGGTGAACCGGAACACTGTTGTTGTCAGCGCTCCAATCGCAGAGCTGTTCATTGCTGCTCCCAGTAAATACAAGGAACTCCTTGAAAACTATAACAGTCAGGTGAAACTCAGTGTGTTCGCCACACAGTGTGCCACTTCAGTTCAGGAGGACACAGACATAACTGAAAATGTTAAAGCCTTCAAGGTTCCCGGGAAACTCTTCCCCTAAAAAAAAAGTAGGCTACAGTGCTGAATGTTGAATCAAAGTTCATTGCTGAAGTTGGACACTCTTGAAGATTGTCTTTTGATTTTCACAACATTTTTTATTTGTATAATAATTTTATGGGGTATTAAGTGTATTTATTTTAGGGGTTAAATTATAATTTTTGAATTTTTACTCAGTGGAAGGGTTAAGAATAACACCAAATAACAGTGAAATATTTCTGAACTTTTTTTGATACCAGCAGAACATCTTTTATATATATATATATATATATATATATATATATATATATATATATATATATATATATATATATATGTATAGATAGATATATGTATATATATATATATATACATATATATATATATATATATATATATATATAGTATATATATATATATATATATATATATATATATATATATATATATATATATATATATATATATATATATATATATATATATATATATATATACACACAGATAACTAAAAGATTTATTTTTTGTACTTGGATACAAAATTGTTAACTTGAATTTATTTTGCGTACTGTAATTTTCTGTGATGCGCAGTTGGTGTTGGCAAGTTTTGATTTGGCCACGTTTTCCCCCTGTTCATGTTACACAGTCACAGTATACTGATGAGCTGCAATTATTATTTTTTTTTTTCTAAAGCTTATCAATGATGGGTAAAGCATTTGTAATTGTGTGTATAAATGAATTATTACTAAATAATCATGTCAGAAAAATGCTTTATAAATGATGAATGCAGTAAAATCCTTCACTGATATACTTGTTTATGATGAGTAAAATATTTATAATTGCGTGTATAAATGTGTTATTACTAATTATTCATGTCAGAAAAATGCTTTATAAATGATGAATTCAATATTTATTAATGCTTAATAGTGTGTACTTATAAAGTGTTACCAAATTTGCACTGTTTTTGAAATTGTTTTATGAGAATTTGAAATCCATTGGATTAAAATGTTTATCTTTGGCAGCTCACTTTTTTTTGGTATATGTGTCACAGCGAGGTGTTTTGAGTGAGGAAGTGTAAAAATCATGCATTCATATGTAATTTGATGGTTGGTCATGGTGGTTTTTGATGGGAACTCTTATGTCCTGACAGATACAGTGTGCTGTTCAGGGGGGAGACCCAGACTCTGTATCAGTATCACTGTATCATCAACACTGGTCAGTTTTGCGGCATTTTCAGTCCAAGTGTCTTGTGTGATGTGACAGTTTCCTAGTGACTAATTACTAGGTAATAACATGGAAACAGACCTCACTTCCTTTTACAGTACAGTCACACTTTAATAACTATGTAATTTCCATGTATGTATTTTTGTATTGCCTGAATAAGAAATGAGTAATTACCAGGTAATAGCATGGAAACAGACCTCACTTCCTTTTACAGTACAGTCACACTTTAATAACTATGTCATTTCCATGTATGTATTTTTGTATTGCCTGAATAAGAAATGAGTAATTACCAGGTAATAGCATGGAAACAGACCTCACTTCCTTTTACAGTACAGTCACACTTTAATAACTATGTAATTTCCATGTATGTATTTTTGTATTGCCTGAATAAGAAATGAGTAATTACCAGGTAATAGCATGGAAACAGACCTCACTTCCTTTTACAGTACAGTCACACTTTAATAACTATGTCATTTCCATGTATGTATTTTTGTATTGCCTGAGTAAGAAATAAGTAATTACCAGGTAATAGCATGGAAACAGACCTCACTTCCTTTTACAGTACAGTCACACTTTAATAACTATGTAATTTCCATGTATGTATTTTTGTAGTTCCTGAGTAAGAAATATGTAATTACCAGGTAATAGCATGGAAACAGACCTCACTTCCTTTTACAGTACAGACACACTTTAATAACTATGTAATTTCTATGTATGTATTTTTGTATTTCCTGAGTAACAAATGAGTTATTACCAGGTAATAGCATGGAAACAGACCTCACTTCCTTTTACAGTACAGTCACACTTTAATAACTATGTAATTTCCATGTATGTATTTTTGTAGTTCCTGGGTAACAAATAAGTAATTACCAGGTAATAGCATGGAAACAGACCTCACTTCCTTTTACAGTACAGTCACACTTTAATAACTATGTAATTTCCATGTATGTATTTTTGTATTGCCTGAGTAAGAAATGAGTAATTACCAGGTAATAGCATGGAAACAGACCTCACTTCCTTTTACAGTACAGTCACACTTTAATAACTATGTAATTTCCATGTATGTATTTTTGTATTTCCTGAGTAACAAATGAGTAATTACCAGGTAATAGCATGGAAACAGACCTCACTTCCTTTTACAGTACAGTCACACTTTAATAACTATGTAATTTCCATGTATGTATTTTTGTATTGCCTGAGTAAGAAATGAGTAATTACCAGGTAATAGCATGGAAACAGACCTCACTTCCTTTTACAGTACAGTCACACTTTAATAACTATGTAATTTCCATGTATGTATTTTTGTATTGCCTGAGTAAGAAATGAGTAATTACCAGGTAATAGCATGGAAACAGACCTCACTTCCTTTTACAGTACAGTCACACTTTAATAACTATGTAATTTCCATGTATGTATTTTTGTATTTCCTGAGTAACAAATGAGTAATTACCAGGTAATAGCATGGAAACAGACCTCACTTCCTTTTACAGTACAGTCACACTTTAATAACTATGTCATTTCCATGTATGTATTTTTGTAGTTCCTGGGTAACAAATGAGTAATTACCAGGTAATAGCATGGAAACAGACCTCACTTCCTTTTACAGTACAGTCACACTTTAATAACTATGTAATTTCCATGTATGTATTTTTGTAGTTCCTGGTAACAAATAAGTAATTACCAGGTAATAGCATGGAAACAGACCTCACTTCCTTTTACAGTACAGTCACACTTTAATAACTATGTGATTTCCATGTATGTATTTTTGTAGTTCCTGGGTAACAAATAAGTAATTACCAGGTAATAACATGGAAACAGACCTCACTTCCTTTTACAGTACAGTCACACTTTAATAACTATGTAATTTCCATGTATGTATTTTTCTTGTTCCTGGTAACAAATAGTAATTACCAGGTAATAGCATGGAAACAGACCTCACTTCCTTTTTACAGTACAGTCACACTTTAATAACTATGTAATTTCCATGTATGTATTTTTGTAGTTCCTGGTAACAAATAAGTAATTACCAGGTAATAGCATGGAAACAGACCTCACTTCCTTTTACAGTACAGTCACACTTTAATAACTATGTAATTTCCATGTATGTATTTTTGTATTGCCTGAGTAAGAAATGAGTAATTACCAGGTAATAGCATGGAAACAGACCTCACTTCCTTTTACAGTACAGTCACACTTTAATAACTATGTAATTTCCATGTATGTATTTTTGTATTGCCTGAGTAAGAAATGAGTAATTACCAGGTAATAGCATGGAAACAGACCTCACTTCCTTTTACAGTACAGTCACACTTTAATAACTATGTGATTTCCATGTAGGTATTTTTGTATTTCCTGAGTAACAAATGAGTAATTACCAGGTAATAACATGGAATCAGACCTTACTTCCTTTTGCAGTACAGTTCAACTGTAATTACCCGGTAAATGTTGCAGTTACTGGGTAAATACAAAGAAGTTACCAGGTAAGTAATAAAAAACTATTGACTGCTAGGGAAATACATGGCGTTCATACCTAGTAGTACCTAGTAATACGTAGTAAATACTCTTTATGTCCTAGTAATTACATGGTAAGTATCTAGTAGAAACTAATAATTTCTTGGTAATTACACCTGGTAGCCAATAGGAAAGTAACTGGTAGTGTCATAATTTCTTTCTAAATTTTACAGTACTTACTGTGTATTTACCAATACAATACATAGCCTTCTTAGGTAGTTCATGTACAATTAAAGGGTAGTTGCTGTGTAGTTACAAAATAAATACAATCAATAATGTTTGTTTAATAAATATAATCAATAATATATTTACTAAGTATTTACAGTGTAAATAATAAGGTTTTTACCATGTGTTACTTAGTAATTACTCAGTAATTGCTATTATTGACCTTGTAGTTACTTGGTAGTTGTCAGAAAATTACTTGGTACTCATGAAATAAGTACATTATTAATTACTATGCAATTACCTTGTAATTACTTCAAGGAACTCCCAGTAATTACGAATTATTATATGTGGTTGTTAGGAAATAATATAATTACTTAGTGAGTACCTAATAATTAATCACATAGTTACCATATAAATACTTAATAAATACTGAGTAATTACTTATTACCTGGCTGTTACCAGGTACTTCTCAAGAAATTGCATGGCAATTACCTAGTAAGTACTTGGCAATTAACAAAATAGTTAGTATATAATGACATTATAATTACCCAGTAATTAATACTTATTACCAGGTAGGTACTTGGTATTTGCCTGGAATTGACTAGGTAATTACTTTAAAATTACAAGGTAATTACCTATATAGTTACCTTGTAATTACATGGTAATTTTACAGTAACTACCCCTTATTACATGGTACTTACCTAGTAATTATCATGTAAATACATGGTAATTATAGTACCGTAAAAGGAAGCGTTACCAAAACATCCATCCACACAGATGTCTGCTCGTTGTAGTTGGTGTGAAATAAAGAGAGACTTAATGGCTCCACATGTCTCTAGTGAGTTACAATCAGGGTCCTCCACAGAGAAGGAGGAATGAATTAAGACATCCTTGTTACGACCAGCCTAGGGGATACTGGAAGAAACATAAACTGACCACTCCTTTGTCACCCCAAGGCACACCAGCAAGAAACAACAAACAGGATTTTTGTAGTCCAAACAACAATATTTTTTTTAAATTTTTTAATTATTTTCTTCTTATTTTCCAAAGTAAATCAACATTACCTCGGGGAAAGTAGGCTCAACATAAAACAACAAAAACATGTTCTTATAAATTAAAAGTCTTACCTAACCACTAAAGAAAAAGAAAATAGATACAAACCTAAAGTTCCCTAAAAGAAAAACAGGAGAAAACAAAAACCATAGCTCTACTCTCACCTACATTACCTTACTGACAAACAGCTTCAGCACGATTCTTTTGAGAGCCCTGGTGTTGGTCCTGAGGAAAGAGGAGGGTCGGCGTCTCTTCTTCTGCTGTCACATTTAAAACACCAGCCATCAGCTCTCAGCCAATCAAAATGCACCACTGCTACCGTCCAATCAGGACGCTCCACCTCCAGTTATCATGAGCAGGAGCACAGAGGAAGGGAGGAGGGAAAGGACAAAAGGTGCTTCTTTATATAATTAACAACAAATAAATGACAGTCATTACATTCCCTGTCCTTTAGGATTTTTTAAGGAGTTCACTTGTTACAATCTCAAAAATCATCATGAGCCAACTCTCAAAAATATAATCCACTTTAATTTGTTCAATAAAAAATGTTGCAGTTTGAACCTCAGATAGGAAAAAATAGTTTCTGAGCAACAAAATGGGACAACAAAGAGTTAAATAAAGTGATAATAATAATAACAGGAGCTCTGGGAGATCATACATCCATAAATCTTAGCTCACTATGTTTCCCATCAGAACATTTAAATGTTGGTTGTTTTCGAGATATCTCAAATCAAAAGTTTATCAAGAGAAACCCCCATTTTTTTATTCTGAGAGGACAGAAAAACAGCTAATATGAACTTTATACAGCACAACAGAGGGAAATAAAACAGATGTTTGTCTGCTTGAGGTCTCTGTACACTGAAGATATATTTGCCCCAATTTCTTTTTTTTTTTGGGTGTCATGTTTTAATGGCCAGTTTCAGTATCATTTATTTGAACATCAATTTTCTTTTCACATAAAAACAGTTGAAGAAGATTTAACAGGCACATTAATAAAACATGCATTTCCTTTACCACAAGGATTCACTGTGTCCTTGGACTTGTAGGATATCCAATTATCCAAGTTTTTTAAATTCATTTTGTTGAGCTCTATATGTGAAATATACCACACGATTAATCTCTTCTATCAACCATTGCCCATCAATCACATTAACATGTTTAGAATAATTTATATGTGCTCCCTTTTTTCTTTGCAGAGTTGGAGAACTTGTTAATCACACTTCCCAAATTCATATCAATAACTGATGGCTTAAAATATTCGGGAAATGTGTGCATGGTCAACCTTTGAGCTGCAGAATGATTATGGATGAAATTTCATTAAAACCTGTGTACCTCAAACTGATCATAGTAAGAACTCTCATAGCCCACTCCAAAGGTAAGACCGTTTCTCAGTGTAGTAGGGTATATAAGTCCAGATTATAGGTCACCCTTCCCTGTTTTCCTCCTCTCTCTTGTAAGAAAAGATGTGTCCTTCCACATCATGATGTCTCTATCTTAGACTGACATCCACATTTGCTGTCCTTGGAGACGGATCTTCCAGCAAAAGGTGGGTTACTGAAATCAGCAGCTAAGAACCAACTTGAAGATACAAAAGGAGGGGATAAACTTATAAAAACCCACCCAATAGAAGAATTACTAATGCTAATATAAAGGAGGAGGGTTATAATAAAAATACTTGATAAACAAAAATTTATATTTTATCTATGAACACAAACAGCTCACTGAGGGAGAAGCAGAGATGGAAGTGGAAACAAACATGGTTATAGATAAGACAGCTGGGAAGAGGTCTGCACAGAGGCACAAACAAACTCAAAACATGTGGAGGGAGATTAAATGGAAAATTGTTTCTAGATTTTTTAGAACTCCTGAAAAAACATCCAGAATGTTCCAGGACCATCCCGGCTCCTGTTGAGGGAACTGAGGGGCCAAAGAGGCTCAAACCCAAATATTCTGTCCATCTTAAAACAGCGCTTGTTCTGCAGAGAAGCAATTCATGCACTGAAAGAGGTTCTAAAAAAATATAACAGACTCCTTGGTGGTGATACTTGTTGGCCTGAATGACCAAAAGTTCTTGTTTAATATCTTATTCACAGCGCCCTGAAGAGCATCACCATACGCTGGGTGAAACCAGATCCTCTCACTTACAACATCTGGATCCAGAAAGTTTGGGACATTTATCACATGAACACATTACATATTTATTAAGACTCCAAAGAGAGACTTTTATAACAAGACAGGGAGACCTGTAATGGTTTTACTAATACACCAGAGTGATGTTTAATCTGCAGCAGTATTTCCTGGAGTTGACTTTGCAGCTGGACTTCGACACGTGACATCTTTGAGTGGATTAGAGTTTATAACTTTATAATAGATTTATTTATTTATTACTGCTTTTGTTTATGACTGTATATTTGTCTCCACCTTTATGAACACTTATTTATGCAGATGTTTGTCCATGTATTCTGTTTGTATGTTTATTATTTGGAGAGGACATTTTGGTTTTATCTTGCTTTGAGAATTTATTTCTGCTGCCTTAATGTCCAAATGTAGGCTATCTATTGAGATGGGAAAAGAACAAAAGCATTACTTTGTCATGATGTATTGTTGCTAATGAGAAAAACAAATGAATACAAATTTAGTTCTACACCAATAAACAAGATCTCATCCATCAAGGCCTGTGGCTCAAAACTAAAATAAGTGACTAACCGGGATATCTTTGGTTTTTCCTGGATCAACTTCTCCATGATCTGGCAGCAGAGAGGTGGGATATGTTTGACATAAGTTACCACAAAGATTTATTCTGTGGAGTAGTCTGCTCCAGACCAGGATAAGTTCAAGGATCTACTTAATTTTATCCTTTTCTCAGTCAGCAGTCTGCACAAACAAGAACAACATTTAATCCATTACACATCGTTATCACATTCAACAAGACCCACTGTTGTTATTTTAACTTTGTGACCATAAATTAAAAACATTTCATATAAATTATGATTTTAGATTATTTTGCAGTCATTAGATAAGAGTTAACCATGGACTAAATAAATGCTCTCTTCCCATAAACGTTAAAATAAAAGTCACAGAGTAACATGATGTTTCTTTATTGAATAAGGATGAATCAGAGCAGGTAAACCATCAGCTCCTTTAAAACTGAAGTCACAGTGTCAACAACATAGAAAGCACAGTATTAAAGCATGTTTTAAAGAAAAGAATAAATGCTCTTTCACAAAGTCTGTATAGAATTCACCCCACATGTCTGCACACTGAAATAAATGCAGGACAAATCCAAACACAGCAGGTGAACAGACAGATGAAGCCTCTCTGCAGGCCAGTATACAGCACAAACAACACAAACAGACAAGTTCATTTAAATTAAACACATTTGTCTGCCATTGCAGGACATTTAAACAGAATTTAACAGCATACATGCTAACTACAATAATTTAAGTCGTATTGGTCTCTGATAAGCCGGCCTCTGCAGTCACGTATGAAGATGGCAGTGCTGTCCCAGTCTATGGGCCCTAATGTTGTGGCACAGGGTGTGCAGCATATTTGGCAATTTGGTAGACCGGCTGTGCTGAGATGGGTGTAACGGTGGGGAGGTGTCAGGGGGAGGTGCCAACAGATTCTGATTGGTGCAGAGACATTCTCGTGCCAAAAAACTGTGCAGAAGGTGATCTGAAAGCTGGCCAGCTCCAACCTGGTCTATTCTCAGCTCAGGAAAAGCGCAGTTGGTGCAGCAGTAATTTGGTAACTTGCGCACACGTCACCAAACCCTCAAAGGCCGGTTTCAGACATATCAGGCACAATTTAATGCAATAAACAATCACAGCAATCACTATCTAATGTAACTGAACCAGCATATACATTTGTGTCTATATTATCTCATGAAATTCAAAGAAAAGAGTGAGAAAAAGAAGGAGAAAGGAGAGAAAATAAATGTATGTCACTCTGTGTCTTAAAGATTTACCTGTGAGTTCCCTGTTTCTCTGTTTTAAGATTTCTTCTTACTGTGATCTAAAAAGATGGAGTACATTATTGGAAGGAGGGTGAGGAGGAGATACCAGGCAAGGACATATCACCAATAGTGATGACAGACCAGAAATGCAGGTGGATCACAAGCACGATGAATGGACCAGCCTGCTGCTGTCCTTAAATGTCTGCCTCTTAATTTTGTTCTCCTATAAATGACACACAGATTACATCTGTCCCTCAAGATTGTCCACACGGTGAAGTGCATTCTGACCTTCGATGCGCCCCAATAGCCCCTCAGCTGCTGTAACAGTGACAGCAGCTCTGACGTTCTCAGCTACCGTGTCTTCCCAGCACACTGTGGCTGCAGTGGAGGGGACCAGTCAGCCCAATCAGATGCTGCGCCTCGCCTGCAGAACATTTAAATGAGAGGAGAGGCAGTCATTTGATGGTGAAGACAACACTCTGCTGTGTTAAACCCTCTCAGGCCTTTTCTTCTCCTTCCCTGCCATTTGCCAGGGGGCATGGATGTGCCTCTCTGCGCACTACAGGAAACTTGCAAAGCGAGCTGGACACACCCTGTCGGTGCAGCGCAGATGCAGTGCAGAGCAGGTGCGCCGTGCCTTCACCTGGTCTACGAAATTAGAGCTCTATGTGTGAAGGCTCTCTGGAGGTCTCTCCATCCTCACGCTGGCCTCAGGGATGAACAGGCCCTGTCTGGACTGACCCTCAGGTGGAGGAGACAATGAAACCAAAGGTCATTTCTGTTCTGACCCTTGTCCAGTACGGCCATGACTGTACACCTGCTGTGCTCCCTGATGGTCTGTGTGATGAGAAAAGGCTGGCAGGCTTAAGCTCCGCCCCCAACAACACACCTGAGAATTCACCTGACAACTGACAGACCTCTGCAACCGATCAGCGGACAAAATGTCCGCTGATCGGTTGCAGAGGTCTGAAAGACTCTGGAGTCCACAACATGTCTGATCATGTAATCACCAGCTCAGACCACCTGAATTATAAGATGTAGACTATTCAACTAATAAATGCACACAAGCATGGAACAGTGTTGACTAACTGACAATATCAAAAAGTCATGTTCACTGCTGCACTGCTATGGAGCCATATCAGTGACAGTAAAAACTGGCATTGAAAAAGAAACTTGGTACTGAAGAATAACTTGCATTGTCACTGAAATAAGTATTGGCATCATAAAATGTTGAATTGAAAAATAAACCACAGACACTAAAAAATATATTTCTTAGGATACTTTTTGTTTTATGATTTTTTTCAATGCCAATTTTCTGATTTTTTTAACTCTGTTTTTTTTTTTCAGTTTCAACAGGTTTTCAGTTTCAACTTTCTGTTTTTCAGTTACAGTTTTTTTTTTTTCAGGTTTCAATCTTACTGGCACTGTTTTGATGTGAGGAGAAGGGGAGGGGGGGATGCGAGAACGCGCTTCCAGGCGTTGAAGGGAAGAGAGCGCCCGCAGTCGGCGTACAGTAACCTGTTGTCCCTGCAGCCATGATCATAACGTATTTTTCAATCATTTTATATTAAAAGTCACTTTATGCTTCATGTCTTGCTAAGTTAGCAAACATGCTAACGTTCGCTAAGCTCTCTCATGTTGAAGTGCTTTTCGTTTACTACCACAGAACATGGATGTATACTAAAACCGAAGCATTGACACTGGCAGGAGGAAGTCTTCATCACTTCCAAACCCCCACTACTCTATCTCACCATCCTCTGAGCACACACACACACACATATATATATATATATATATATATATATATGGGAGGCCCCTTGAGAAATAAATCATACTTGCTTTTACATTTACCATCAAACTCTCACACATACACTAGTATACTCTCTTACATTTACTATCAAACCCTCTTACATTTACTAACTCTCTTACATTTACTAACTCTCTTACATTGACTATCAAACCCTCTTACATTGACTATCAAACCCTCTTACATTGACTATCAAACCCTCTTACATTGACTATCAAACCCTCTTACATTGACTATCAAACCCTCTTACATTGACTATCAAACCCTCTTACATTTACTATTAAACCCTATTACATTTACTATTAAACCCTATTACATTTACTATTAAACTCTCTTACATTTACTATCAAACTCTCTGTAACGATGTCAGTGAGGACCCAGAAGCAAGTAGATGAAGTTAGGAATGAACAGTCTTTATTTTACAGCACAACCAGAAACAATTCTGAGCGGGGTGCGAACCCGCGACCAGGTGATCTGCGGCCGGGCGCTCTCCCAACTGAGCTAGCCCGGAGCTTCTTTGACGGCTGGACACACAGTCTTTTAGAGGGGTGTAGCTGCGTCTTGAGCAGGGCTTCAACCCGCGAAAGCAACAAAGGGGGGAACAACTCACACGGACCTTTAACGGAAGGTAGCTGCGTCTTGAGCAGGGCTTCAACCCGCGGCAGCCAACAGGGAGACTCCCAAAACAGAGAGCCACACAGTCGAGACAGGAAACAGGCTGTGGCTTGAGCAGGAGTCGAACCCGCGACAACTAGCTCCGTAGTCTGACGACCAATCGACTAGGCCACCCAGGAGATGCACAGGCAGAAGCTCACTCAGTCTTTTAAAGGGAGAAGGAGATGCAGGCTGGACTCACACACTGACGAGAAGAGGCGTTCGGGAACACTCGGTGATGTGGTTCAGATGAGCTCTCGTAGCCGAGGACAGAAGCAGGGTCAGATACCAGGCGAAAGGCACAACGAGATCAGACAGGTTCAGCAACAGGAGACAGAAGCAGGTCAGATACCAGGCGTGGTCACAACGTGAGATCAGACAGGACTCGCAACAGAGGACTGCAGCAGGATCGAAAGCCGGGATTCAGACAGGCGGGTGAATGCAGGACAGAAGCTAGTCGATACCTTGGAGTCAGGCCGAGGGTCAGGCGATGAGGCAGAGTCAGGGAACAAAGCTTGGCACAACGGGTGATCAATCCGGGAAACAAGTCTGGACCTTTCAGCATGAGGTGATGACAGTCTGACGCTGGTTGAGTGTGGAGCTGGGGCTTTGTAGCTGGCTTGATTACGGAGATGAGGTGCAGGTGTGAGCGGCACAGGTGAGGTGAGTCTGGACTGATTAGGAGTGGAGCATGGAGTGACAGGCTGCGGATGAGACTGAGGCTGAGGCTGAGATTAGACAGAACCCCCCTCAAGGGACGGCTCCCGACGTCCACAACATCAACAGGGGTGGGGGGGGTGGGAAGAGTACCTAGTACTCTTCTGAGGCGGAGTCATCACGGACGTCAGGTGGATCGGGGGGCTCCTCTTCCTCCTCTTCTTCAGAGTCCTCAGCGGTAGGTGGGTCGACAGGGTTGACGAGCGAGGGCTGCTGAGACGGGCGCCCCTGCCTCCTCAGGGACGGCTGCTCCGGGTGATCCTCATGGAACTGCCTGACGAGGTCTCTGTCCAGCACATCTCGGGAGGGTACCCAGGACCTCTCTTCTGGATCAGAACCTTCCCAATCCACGAGGTACTGCAGGCCTCTCCTCACGACGAGAACGGAGCAGACGCCGGATGGTGAAGGCAGGGCCCCGCCGATCATCCGCTGGAGGAGGAGGAGGAGCAACATCTGGGGACAGAGGACTCTCATGGACTGGTTTGATCTTCGAGACATGGAACGGGATGGACCCTCATGGATCGGGAAGGCCAACCTCACCGCCGCCGGGTTGATGATACGCTGTATAGAGAAAGGACCCACAAACTTAGGTGGGGAAGCTTCCTGCTCTCAACTCTAACAGGTAGGTCTTTGGTAGATAACCAGACTTTTTGACCTACCTGATAGGTTGGAGCAGGAGTCCGACGGGCGGTTGGCTGAAGAGGAGAAGCGGTGGACAGCCCTCTGAGTGCAGCTCTGGCTCGGGCCCAGGTTCTCCGACATCGGGCGGGCAAAAAGCCAGAGCGAAGGACAGGAGACATCGTTGTCCAGAGCCGGAACAACGGGGCTGGTAGCCGACACACACTGGAACGGGACATGCCAGTGGAAGATGTGACCAAGGAGTTATGGGCGATTTCGACCCATAGGAGCTGTTGGGACCAGGTTGATGGGTTCTGGGATACTGAGCAGCGAAGAGCCGCTTTCCATCTCCTGGTTCATCCGCCTCCGCCTGTCCGTTAGGATTGTGGATGGAAACCGGACGACAGGCTGGCAGTGGCTCCCAAAAGGTGGCAGAACTCCCTCCAGAAGGCTGATGAGAACTGGGGCCTCGATCTGACACCACATCCACTGGCAGACCATGGACACGGAAGACGGTTGCAAGACTAGTTGAGCAGTTTCTTTGGCGGAAGGGAGTTTTAGCAGAGGGATGAAGTGTGCCATTTTGGAGAACCTGTCGACTACCGTGAGGATGGTGGTGTGTCCATTGGAGGTAGGTAAGCCAGTAACGAAGTCCAGGGAGATGTGTGTCCAAGGGCGATGAGGGATGGGTAGAGGCTGGAGGAGACGCAGGAGCCTGATGAGCAGACTTGTGTTGATTGCAGGTTTGGCAGGCTTTAACGAAGTTCCGGTGTCTTCCTCGAGCGTGGCCACCAGAAACGTTGCAGGAAGGACCTCTCGGTGCGGAGTGATCCAGGGTGACAGGAAAGGTTGGAAGAGTGGGCCCACTGCAGGACTTCCGACCAAGAGCATCAGGCACTAAGAGACATTGAGGAGGGCAGGAACTGGGACCAGGCTGACCTTGATTGGCGGCTTTTACTTTCTCCTCGATCTCCCAAACGAGGGTGGCGACAATGAATGGAGGAGCCAGAATGGGAACAGGTCTCTCTGAGCTGTCGTCATCTCGGAGGTACTGGCGGGAAAGAGCATCTGGCTTGGTGTTGCGGGAACCAGGACGGTAAGACAGGGTGAAGTTGAACCTGGAGAAGAACAGGGACCACCGTGCTTGGCGGGCATTGAGCCTCTTAGCCGTCTTGATGTATTCCAGGTTCTTATGGTCGGTCCACACCAGGAAAGGGTCCTTGGTTCCCTCGAGCCAGTGTCTCCATTCCTCCAGGGCCAGTTTGACGGCTAGAAGCTCACGGTTGCCAATGTCGTAGTTTCTCTCGGCGGGGCTCAGTCGGCGAGAGAAGAAGGCACAGGGATGGAGCTTGTGGTCTGTAGGTGAGCGCTGGGATAGGACCCCTCCTACCCCTACATCGGAGGCGCCCCACTCCACCAAAAAACTGGAGGTCTGGGTCGGGCATTTGCAGGATAGGGGCAGAGGTAAACTTGTCCTTCAAGGTGTGGAAGGCAGCATTGGCTTCAGGGGACCAGAGGTAAGTCTTCTTGCTGCTGGTGAGGGTGGTGAGGGGAGCAGCGACAGTGCTGTAGTTCCTGATGAATCTTCTGTAAAAGTTGGCGAAGCCCAGGAAACGTTGGAGCTGCTTACGGGATTCAGGGACAGGCCAGGTGGTGACTGCTGCGACTTTAGCAGGATCCATTTGGATGTTCCCCTTTGAAACGATGAAGCCCAGGAAGGATACTGTGGGGACGTGAAACTCACATTTTTCCGCCTTTACAAAAAGTGAGTTCTCCAGGAGCCTTTGGAGGACGGACTGGACATGATGCACGTGGTCACTGAGGGTCTTGGAGAAGATGAGGATGTCGTCCAGGTAGACAAAGACAAACTTGTTCAGCATGTCTCGGAGAATGTCATTGACCAGAGCCTGAAAAACTGCTGGGGCATTGGTCAGTCCGAACGGCATCACCAGGTACTCGTAGTGACCGATGGGAGTGTTGAAGGCCGTCTTCCACTCGTCCCCTTCCCGGATGCGGACAAGATGGTAGGCGTTGCGGAGGTCGAGCTTGGTGAAGACCGTTGCTCCTTGGAGTAGCTCAAAGGCCGAGGAGATGAGCGGCAGAGGGTAGCGATTCTTCACCGTGATGTCATTGAGGCCCCGATAGTCGATGCAGGGTCTTAGGGAGTGATCCTTCTTCTTCACGAAGAAGAACCCTGCACCAGCAGGGGACGAAGACGGCCGGATGATGCCAGCAGCCAGAGAATTGCCGATGTATTCCTCCATGGACTTTCTTTCAGGTGCTGAGAGGGAATACAGCCTTCCTTTAGGTGGGGTAGTGCCCGGAAGAAGGTCTATGGCACAATCGTAGGGTCGATGTGGTGGCAGAGAGGTGGCGTTAGCCTTGCTAAACACCGCCCTGAAGTCGTGATATTCGGGGGGTACCCGAGAGAGTTCAGGTTGGACCTCGGGGTTGACAGGAAGCAGCGGGGACGAAGCGTCCTTCAGACAGGTGAGATGACATGTGGTTCCCCAACCACGGATGGAACTGGTGGACCAGTCTATGAGGGGATTGTGACGACGAAGCCAGGGGAAACCAAGCACCAGAGGTACCTCAGGGTGGTCAAGGACGTGAAATTGGATGGTTTCCTTATGGTTGCCTGAGATGAGCATGGTAACTGGGATGGTTTGGTGAGTTATGACACCCATCTTGTGGCCGTCCAGTGCTTTGGCTGAGATGGGATGATTCAGGGGAAGCAGACTCAGTCCAAGTTGTTTCGCCAACCCTCTGCTGATGAGACTGGAGTCGGAGCCGGAGTCAACGAGGGTATCCAGGGTCTGAGGTCCACCAGGCAGGAGCAGACGAGCAGGCAGGGAAGGACGATGAACCTGAGGAGGCTGGAGGGAAGAGCTCACCCGTATCTCCTCTCTTACGTGTGAGCTCGCTCTTTTACTGGACAATGTTTGACGAAGTGTCCTTGTCCTCCACAATAGAGGCAGAGCTGGGAGGAGAGCCGACGTCTTCTTTCAGCTGGGGTTAGAGAAGTGTGACCCAACTGCATCGGTTCGGAGTCCTCTGCCGTTGTAGAGGGGGACGGTCGAGGTGGAGCCTTGGCTTGTGGATAGAGAAAGGGCTGCTGAGTTGATGCCAGATTCTTGGCTCCCTTCCTGGCCCTGATGCGAAGATCGATCCTCGTGGCAAGGGCGATGATGCCATCCAGGGACGAAGGGAGTTCATGCGGGACCAGACCGTCCTTGATGTAGTCAGCCAACCCGTGAACAAAGGCATCGATCTGAGCCGAAGAGTTCCACCCACTACGACTGGCCTGGGTGCGGAAGTCGATGGAGTAATCAGCTACCGACCGTCGACCTTGTTGGAGTCTCAGGAGACCTGCCGCTACCCCAGCTCTGTCAGGATTTTGACCGAACACCTTCCGAAGCTCAGCAGAGAAGGTGAGAAAACTGGAACATGCAGGAGATTGACGATCCCACTCAGCCGCTTCCCCAGAGTCTTGCACGCCTGGCCAGATGGTTGATGGTGAAGGCCACTTTGGCGGCTTCTGAGGAGAAGGTGCGAGGTTGGAGAGCGAAGAGCAGGGTGCAGTTGGTAATGAAGGCTGCACAGACCTCTGGATCTCCATCGTAGCGTTCAGGAGAGCCCACTCGTGGCTCTGGAGCGTCAGGCAAGGCAGGATGCAGAGTAGCAGGTACAGGATCTGGAGCTGGAGCTGGAGCTGGTGGTGGAGCTTGAAACCTAGAGGCCAGTTCCATGACAGTCCGAGTGAGTGTATCCACGGCCCCCTGTAGGTGAGTGGTGGCTGTAGCGATCAGTCCCTCATGATGAGCCAATACTCCTTCCACTCGCTCTAGTCTGTCCATTGCAGATGGTGAATTACTCGCTGGGTCCATCTTCTGGTCAGACTGTACTGTAACGATGTCAGTGAGGACCCAGAAGCAAGTAGATGAAGTTAGGAATGAACAGTCTCAATACCCTGAAACAATTCTGAGTAACCGGCCAGGTGATTCAAGTGTCGGGCGCCTCCCAACTGAGCTAGCCCGGAGCTTCTTTGACGGCTGGACACACAGTCTTTTAGAGGGGTGTAGCTGCGTCTTGAGCAGGGCTTCAACCCGCGGCAGCCAACAGGGAGACTCCCAAAACAGAGAGCCACACAGTCGAGACAGGAAACAGGCTGTGGCTTGAGCAGGAGATGAACCTGTGACCACTTGATCCGTAGTCGGACGCCCCGACTAGGCCACCCAGGAGATGCACAGGCAGAAGTCTTTTAAAGAGAAGGAGATGCAGGCTTGACTCACACACTGACGAGAAGAGGCGCTCGGGAACACTCGGTGATGTGGTTCAGATGAGCTCAGTCGAGGACAGAAGCAGGGTCAGATACCAGGCGTAAAGGCACAACGTAGATCAGACAGGGTTCGCAACAGGAGACAGAAGCAGGGTCAGATACCAGACGTGGTCACAACGTGAGATCAGACAGGACTCGCAACAGGGGACTGCAGCAGGATCGAAAGCCGGGATTCAGACAGGCGGGTGAATGCAGGACAGAAGCTAGTCGATACCTTGGAGTCAGGCCGAGGGTCAGGCGATGAGGCAGAGTCAGGAACAAAGCTTGTCTCTGGACTTCTCAGCATGAGTGTGACGACAGTCTGACGCTGGTTGAGTGTGGAGCTGGGGCTTTTGTAGCTGGCTTGATTACGGGAGATGAGGTGCAGGTGTGAGCGGCGGCACAGGTGAGGTGAGCCAGCACTGATTAGGGTGGAGCATGGAGTGACAGGCTGCGGATGAGACTGAGGCTGAGGCTGAGATTGTGACACTCTCTTACATTTACTATTAAACCCTCTTACATTTACTATCAAACTCTCTTACATTTACTATCAAACTCTCTTAGATTTACAATCAAACTCTCTTAGATTTACTATCAAACTCTCTTAGATTTACAATCAAACTCTCCTACATTTACTATCAAACTCTCTTACATTTACTATCAAACTCTCTTACATTTACTATCAAACTCTCTTACATTTACTATTAAACCCTCTTACATTTACTATCAAACTCTCTTACATTTACTATTAAACCTTCTTACATTTACTATCAAACTCTCTTACATTTACTATTAAACCCTATTACATTTACTATCAAACTCTCTTACATTTACTATTAAACCCTATTACATTTACTATTAAACCCTCTTACATTTACTATCAAACTCTCTTACATTTACTATTAAACCCTATTACATTTACTATTAAACCCTCTTACATTTACTATCAAACTCTCTTACATTTACTATTAAACCCTATTACATTTACTATTAAACCCTCTTACATTTACTATCAAACTCTCATACATTTACTATTAAACCCTATTACATTTACTATTAAACCCTCTTACATTTACTATCAAACTCTCTTACATTTACTATTAAACCCTATTACATTTACTATCAAACTCTCTTACATTTACTATTAAACCCTCTTACATTTACTATTAAACTCTCTTACATTTACTATCAAACTCTCTTACATTTACTATCAAACCCTATTACATTTACTATTAAACCTCTTACATTTACTATCAAACTCTTACATTTACTATTAAACCCTATTACATTTACTATTAAACCCTATTACATTTACTATTAAACCCTCTTACATTTACTATCAAACTCTCTTACATTTACTATTAAACCCTCTTACATTTACTATCAAACTCTCTTACATTTACTATTAAACCCTCTTACATTTACTATTAAACTCTCTTACATTTACTATCAAACTCTCTTACATTTACCATTAAACCCTCTTACATTTACTATCAAACTCTCTTACATTTACTATTAAACCCTATTACATTTACTATTAAACCCTCTTACATTTACTATCAAACTCTCTTACATTTACTATCAAACTCTCTTACATTTACTATTAAACCCTATTACATTTACTATTAAACCCTATTACATTTACTATTAAACCCTATTACATTTACTATCAAACTCTCTTACATTTACTATCAAACTCTCTTACATTTACTATCAAACTCTCTTACATTTACTATCAAACTCTCTTACATTTACTATCAAACTCTCTTACATTTACTATTAAACCCTATTACATTTACTATTAAACCCTCTTACATTTACTATCAAACTCTCTTACATTTACTATTAAACCCTATTACATTTACTATTAAACTCTCTTACATTTACTATCAAACTCTCTTACATTTACTATCAAACTCTCTTACATTTACTATTAAACCCACTGGCATTTTCTATCAAACCCTCTTACATTTACTATCAAACTCTCTAACATTTACTATCAAACCCTCTTACATTTACTATCAAACTCTCTAACATTTACTATCAAACCCTATTACATTTACTATCAAACCCCTTACATTTACTATCAAACTCTCTTACATTTACTATCAAACCGTCTTACATTTACAATAAAACTCTCTAACATTTACTATCAAACTCTCTTACATTTACTATCAAACCGTCTTACATTTACTATCAAACTCTCTTACATTTACTATCAAACCCTCTTACATTTACCATCAAACTCTCTTACATTTACTATCAAACCGTCTTACATTACATTCAAACTCTCTACATTTACTATCAAACTCTCTAACATTAACTATCAAACCCTCTTACATTTACTATCAAACTCTCTTACATTTACTATCAAACCCTCTTACATTTACTATCAAACTCTCTAACATTTCCTATCAAACTCTCTTACATTTACTATCAAACCCTCTTACATTTACTATCAAACTCTCTTACATTTACTATCAAACCGTCATACATTTACTATCAAACCCTCTTACATTTACTATCAAACCCTCTTACATTTACTATCAAACTATAACATTTACTATTAAACTCTCTTACATTTACTATTAAACCCTCTTACATTTACTATCAAACTCTCTAACATTTACTATCAAACTCTCTTACATTTACTATCAAACCCTCTTACATTTACTATCAAACCCTCTTACATTTACCATCAAACTCTCTAACATTTACTATCAAACTCTCTAACATTTACTATCAAACTCTCTTACATTTACTATCAAACTCTCTTACATTTACTATCAAACCCTATTACATTTACTATCAAACCCTCTTACATTTACTATCAAACTCTCTTACATTTACTATTAAACGGTCTTACATTTACTATCAAACTCTTACATTTACTATCAAACTCTAACATTTACTATCAAACCCTCTTACATTTACTATCAAACTCTCTTACATTTACTATCAAACCCTCTTACATTTACTATCAAACTCTCTAACATTTACTATCAAACCATCTTACATTTACTATCAAACTCTCTAACATTTACTAACAAACTCTCTAACATTTACTATCAAACTCTATTACATTTACTATCAAACTCTATAACATTTACTATCAAACCCTTTTACATTTACTATCAAACCCTCTTACATTTACTATGAAACTCTCTTACATTTACTATCAAACCCTATTACATTTACTATTAAACCCTATTACATTTACTATTATACCCTCTTACATTTACTATCAAACTCTCTTACATTTACTATTAAACCCTCTTAAATTTACTATCAAACTCTCTTACATTTACTATTAAACCCTCTTACATTAACTATTAAACTCTCTTACATTTACTATCAAACTCTCTTACATTTACCATTAAACCCTCTTACATTTACTATCAAACTCTCTTACATTTACTATTAAACCCTATTACATTTACTATTAAACCCTCTTACATTTACTATCAAACTCTCTTACATTTACTATTAAACCCTATTACATTTACTATTAAACCCTCTTACATTTACTATCAAACTCTCTTACATTTACTATTAAACCCTATTACATTTACTATTAAACCCTATTACATTTACTATTAAACCCTATTACATTTACTATCAAACTCTCTTACATTTACTATCAAACTCTCTTACATTTACTATCACACTCTCTTACATTTACTATCAAACTCTCTTACATTTACTATTAAACCCAATGGCATTTTCTATCAAACCCTCTTACATTTACGATCAAACTCTCTAACATTTACTATCAAACCCTCTTACATTTACTATCAAACTCTATAACATTTACTATCAAACCCTATTACATTTACTATCAAACCCCTTACATTTACTATCAAACTCTCTTACATTTACTATGAAACTCTCTTACATTTACTATCAAACTCTCTTACATTTACTATCAAACTCTCTTACATTTACTATCAAACCCTCTTACATTTACTATCAAACTCTATAACATTTACTATCAAACCCTCTTACATTTACTATCAAACTCTCTTACATTTACTATCAAACCCTCTTACATTTACTATCAAACCTCTTACATTTACTATCAAACTCTTACATTTACTATCAAACTCTCTTACATTTACTATCAAACCCTATTACATTTACTATCAAACCCTCTTACATTTACTATCAAACCTCTTACATTTACTATCAAGCTGTCTTACATTTACTATTAAACTCTCTTACATTTACTATCCAACTCTCTTCGATTTACTATCAAACTCTATAACATTGACTATCAAACCCTCTTACATTTACTATCAAACTGTCTTACATTGACTATCAAACGCTCTTACATTTACTATCAAACTCTTACATTTACTATCAAACTCTCTTACATTTACTATCAAACCCTCTTACATTTACTATCAAACTCTCTAACATTTACTATCAAACCCTTACATTTACATTTACTATCAAACCCTCTTACATTTACTATCACACTCTCTTACATTTACTATCAAACTCTCTTACATTTACTATCAAACTCTCTAACATTTACTATCAAACCCTCTTACATTTTCTATCAAACCCTCTTACATTTACTATCAAACTCTCTAACATTTACTATCAAACCCTCTTACATTTACTATCAAACTCTCTTACATTTACTATCAAACTCTCTAACATTTACTATCAAACTCTCTTACATTTACTATCAAACTCTCTTAACATTTACTATCAAACTCTCTTACATTTACTATCAAACCCTCTTACATTTACTATCAAACTCTCTTACATTTACTATCAAACCGTCTTACATTTACTATCAAGCTCTCTAACATTTACTATCAAACTCTCTAACATTTACTATCAAACTCTCTAACATTTACTATCAAAACTCTCTTACATTTACTATCAAACCCTCTTACATTTACTATCAAACTCTCTTACATTTACTATCAAACTCTCTCACATTTACTATCAAACCCTCTTACATTTACTATCAAACTCTCTTACATTTACTATCAAACTCTCTTACATTTACTATCAAACCCTCTTACATTTACTATCAAACTCTCTTACATTTACTATCAAACTCTCTTACATTTACTATTAAACTCTTACATTTACAATCAAACTCTGTTATATTTACTATCAAACTCTATTACATTTGGTACTATACTCTCTTACATTTACTATCAAACTCTCTTACATTTACTATTCAAACCTCTTACATTAACCATCAAACTCTCTAACATTTACTATCAAACTCTCTAACATTTACTATCAAACTCTCTTACATTTACTATCAAACTCTCTTACATTTACTATCAAACCCTATTACATTTACTATCAAACCTCTTACATTTACTATCAAACTCTCTTACATTTACTATCAAACCCTCTTACATTTACTATCAAACTCTCTTACATTTACTATCAAACCCTCTTACATTTACTATCAAACTCTCTTACATTTACTATCAAACCCTCTTACATTTACTATCAAACTCTTTAACATTTACTATCAAACTCTCTTACATTTACTATCAAACTCTCTTACATTTACTATTAAACCTCTACATTTACTATCAAACCCTCTTACATTTACTATCAAACTCTCTTACATTTACTATCAAACCTCTTACATTTACTATCAAACTCTCTTACATTTACTATCAAACTCCTATTACATTTACTATCAAACCCCTTACATTTACTATCAAACTCTCTTACATTTACTATCAAACCTCTTACATTTACTATCAAACTCTCTAACATTTACTATCAAACTCTCTTTACATTTACTATCAAACCTCTTACATTTACTATCAAACTCTTACATTTACTATCAAACCCTCTTACATTTACTATCAAACTCTCTTACATTTACTATCAAACCCTCTTACATTTACTATCAAACTCTCTAACATTTACTATCAAACTCTCTAACATTTACTATCAGACCGTCTTACATTTACTATCAAACTCTCTTACATTTACTATCAAACCCTCTTACATTTACTGTCAAACTCTCTTACATTTACTATCAAACTGTCTTACATTTACAATCAAGCTCTCTATCATTTACTATCAAACTCTCTAACATTTACTATCAAACCCTCTTACATTTACTATCAAACTCTCTTACATTTACTATCAAACCCTCTTACATTTACTATCAAACTCTATAACATTTACTATCAAACTCTATAACATTTACTATTAAACCCTCTTACATTTACTATCAAACTCTATAACATTTACTATCAAACCCCATTACATTTACTATCAAACCCTCTTACATTTACTATCAAACCCTCTTACATTTACCATCAAACTCTCTAACATTTACTATCAAACTCTCTAACATTTACTATCAAACTCTCTTACATTTACTATCAAACTCTCTTACATTTACTATCAAACCCTATTACATTTACTATCAAACCCTCTTACATTTACTATCAAACTCTCTTACATTTACTATCAAACCCTCTTACATTCACTATCAAGCTCTCTAACATTTACTATCAAACTCTCTTACATTTACATTTACTATCAAACCTCTTACATTTACTATCAAACTCTCTTACATTTACTATCAAACCCTCTTACATTTACTATCAAACTCTCTTAACATTTACTATCAAACTCTTACATTTACTATCAAACTCTCTTACATTTACTAACAAACTCTAACATTTACTATCAAACTCAATTACATTTACTATCAAACTCTATAACATTTACTATCAAACCCTTTTACATTTACTATGAAACTCTCTTACATTTACTATCAAACTCTCTTACATTTACTATCAAACTCTCTTACATTTACTATCAAACTCTCTTACATTTACTATTAAACCCTATTACATTTACTATTAAACCCTATTACATTTACTATCAAACTCTCTTACATTTACTATCAAACTCTCTTACATTTACTATTAAACCCTATTACATTTACTATCAAACTCTCTTACATTTACTATCAAACTCTCTTACATTTACTATCAAACTCTCTTACATTTACTATCAAACTCTCTTACATTTACTATTAAACCCACTGGCATTTTCTATCAAACCCTCTTACATTTACTATCAAACTCTCTAACATTTACTATCAAACCCTCTTACATTTACTATCAAACTCTATAACATTTACTATCAAACCCTATTACATTTACTATCAAACCCCTTAAATTTACTATCAAACTCTCTTACATTTACTATCAAACCCTCTTACATTTACAATCAAACTCTCTAACATTTACTATCAAACTCTCTTACATTTACTATCAAACCGTCTTACATTTACTATCAAACTCTATAACATTTACTATCAAACTCTCTTACATTTACTATCAAACCGTCTTACATTTACAATCAAGCTCTCTAACATTTACCATCAAACTCTCTAACATTTACTATCAAACCCTCTTACATTTACTATCAAACTCTCTTACATTTACTATCAATCCCTCTTAGATTTACTATCAAACTCTCTTACATTTACTATCAAACTCTCTTACATTTACTATTAAACCCAATGGCATTTTCTATCAAACCCTCTTACATTTACTATCAAACTCTCTAACATTTACTATCAAACCCTCTTACATTTACTATCAAACTCTCTAACATTTACTATCAAACCCTATTACATTTACTATCAAACCCCTTACATTTACTATCAAACTCTCTTACATTTACTATCAAACCGTCTTACATTTACAATCAAGCTCTCTTACATTTACTATTAAACCCTATTACATTTACTATTAAACCCTATTACATTTACTATCAAACTCTCTTACATTTACTATCAAACTCTCTTACATTTACTATCAAACTCTCTTACATTTACTATCAAACTCTCTTACATTTACTATTAAACCCAATGGCATTTTCTATCAAACCCTCTTACATTTACTATCAAATGTTACGGCCTGGTGTTCAAGTGGACCAAAAGGGCAGGAGACTGTCAAAAGTTTCAAAATCAAAGTCTTTTTATTGTCTCAAAAAAGGAGACGCACAAAAGAGATCAAACACAAAATTGACAATAAAGAACTATATCTCGGCAGACTGTGACCGCTGGAGGCTGGCTGCCGACTGACCAGAAAACCCACGAGAGGCTGCAGGGCACAAACCTGGAGACAGGAAAAGATTTGTCAGAAAACAGTGCGAAGAGCTTTCCAAAAACAGAGCAGAATCTGACAAGAAGTTCTTAGCCTGGCGCTAGCGAGTCAGACGGAATTATCTGGCAGAGGTGAGGATTCAGCCGGTCTTTATGGAGAGGTGAGTGATTGGGAAATGCCTTCAGGTGTGCCCTGCTGCACTCTGCCAGAAAGTAGGTCAGCCCGCCTCCCAGCCACAGCCTGCCCTGCAGGAAGAAAAGAAAGGTGACAAGCACAACTTAAACCATTTCAATAATACCTAACATAAAATTCAATCCACAACAGTACCCCCCCCTCAATGGGCGCCACCTGGCGTCCGACCAAATCCGGGTACCTGTTGTAAAAGTCACTCAAGAGATCAGGGTCCAGAATCAGGAGGCGAGAGATCCAGGAGGCGTTCCTCGGGACCGTACCCCTCCCAGTCTACCAGGTACTGGTAACCCGGCCCGCCTGCGGACATCTAAGATCTGTTTGACTGTGTAAGCTGGGTGACCATCAACAAAGGCGGGGAGGGAGGTGGAGGATCAGATGGAGGATGGAGGACTGTCCACCACAGGTTTGATGAGAGAAACATGGAAGACAGGGTGTACCTTGAGTGCGGCAGGAAGTCTTAGGCGGGCGGCACTGGGGTTTATGATCACGGTCAATGGTGTAAGGACCAATGTACTTCCCAGCCATTTTCCTGCAGTCGGTGTCAAGAGGAAGATCTCGTGATGAAAGCCAAACTTGCTGTCCCACTTCATAGTCTCGTGCTGGAGTTCGGTGGCGGTCCGCAATCCGCTGATCTCGGGCAGATGATCTTTCTAGAGCAGCGGGCTTCTCTCCAAACCAGCTCTTTGAAAATGGGCTTGGACTGAAGGGACCGCAACCTCTATCTCCTGACTGGGGAATAGGGGGGGCTGGAAGCCATTAGTTACCATAAAGGGAGACATACCGGTGGCAGAAGAAACCAGAGAGTTGTGTGAATATTCTACCCATGGCAGGTGGGCAGACCAGGAGGCAGGAAGGCGTGAGGCCACACAGCGCAGAGATGTTTCCAGGCTCTGGTTAGCCTGGCCTGGCCATTAGACTGGGGGTGATAACCGGAGGTCAAGCTGGATGTAACTCCAAGGGTCTCACAAAAAGCCTTCCATACCCTGGATGTAAATTGTGGACCTCTGTCAGAAACTATGTCCTGTGGAATTCCATGAAGTCGGAAAACATGGAGAATCAGCAGGTCAGCTGTTTCCATGGCTGATGGGAGTTTGGGCAGGGGGACAAAATGGACTGCCTTAGAGAAACGGTCCACAATGGTGAAGATGGTGGTGTTACCTTCTGATGGGGGTAATCCGGTGATGAAGTCCACTGCAATGTGAGACCAGGGGCGATGAGGAATGGGTAAGGGTTGAAGGAGTCCAGCTGGAGCACGATGTGAGGACTTGTTACGAGCACAGGTAGAGCAGGCTGCAATGAACTCTCTGGTGTCTGAGGCTATAGTTGGCCACCAGAAGCGCTGTTGGAGCAAGAAGAGGGTCCTGTGAATCCCAGGATGGCAAGACAACTTAGAAGAGTGCCCCCACTGGAGTACTGGAGATCTTGCAGAGGGTGGCACATACAGCCGTCCCTGTGGGCACTCTTTCGGTTCTGGGTTCCTGCTGGGCTTCCTGGACCAACTGCTCCACTTCCCAACTGGTTGCCCCGATGACACAGGAGGAAGGTAAGATGGTCTCCGTGGATGCCTGTTCTTCTCCTGGAGAAAACTGTCGGGAGAGTGCGTCTGGTTTGACGTTCCTTGAGCCTGGACGGTAAGTGAGGGTAAAGTTGAATCGCCCCAGGTACAGGGCCCAACGAGCCTGACGGGAGTTTAACCTTCTGGCTGAACGGAGGTAGGAGAGGTTTTTGTGGTCTGTCCAGATGATGAAAGGGTGCGTGGCTCCTCCAACCAGTGCCGCCATTCTGAGTGCCAAAACAACTGCCAGCAACTCTCGGTTTCCCACGTTATAGTTTCTCTCCGCCGGGTGAGGCGGCGAGAGAAGAAGGCGAGGGGTGGAGTTTCTGGTCCGCAGGGGAGCGCTTGGGAGAGGACGGCCCCACTCCTGAATCTGATGCATCGACTTCCACAATAAACTGCAGGGCAGGATCTGGGTGGATCAAAACAGGAGCGTTAACAAACTTAGCTTTCAGCTTTTCAAAAGCTGCCTGGGCAACAGGAGACCATTCAAACAGTTTTTTTACAGAAGTTAACTGTGGAGAGGGAAGCCACGCTGCTATAATCACGTAATGAACCTCCTGTAAAAATTAGCAAACCCCAGAAACCTCTGCAGTTGTTTATAGAAGCAGGAACGGGCCATTCCGCAACAGCTCTGACCTTTTCTGGGTCAGCTTTCAGCTGTCCCTTCTCAACCACATAACCTAGAAAAGACACACTAGAAACATGAAATTCACATTTTTCTGCCTTAACATACAGCTTGTTTTCTAGGAGTCTTTGTAGCACCAACTTCACATGTTGAACATGTTCTCATAACTTTTGGAAAAGATTAGTATGTCATCTAAATAGACAAATACAAATCTGTTCAACATGTCTCTCAGAACATCATTAACTAAAGCTTGAAATACAGCTGGAGCGTTGGTTAACCCAAAAGGAAGAACAAGATACTCAAAATGACCTAATGGAGTGTTAAAAGCAGTCTTCCATTCGTCACCTTCACGGATCCTGACCAAGTGATATGCTTTCTTAAGTCCAGTTTAGAAAATATAATGGCATCATGGAGAGGAGGAAAGCCGAGTCAATGAGAGGGAGAGGGTATTTGTTTTAACAGTGATGTCATTAAGTCCAGTGTAGTCTATGCAAGGTCGAAGAGTCTTATCTTTCTTTTTCCACAAAGAAAAACCCTGCTCCTAGAGGAGATGAGGAGGGTCTGATTAGACCTGCAGCAAGAGAGTCAGTGATGTAGGCTTCCATGGCCTCTTTTTTCTGGTTTGGAGAGGTTATAGAGCCTCTTAGTGGGTAGTGATGAACCAGGAAGTAAGTCTATGGAACAATCGTAGGGCCGGTGTGGTGGTAGGGAGAGTGCTCTGTCCTTGCTGAAAGCCTGTTTTAAATCTTGGTATTCACTGGGTACGTTTGATAGGTCAATGTCTTCAGGTGGGACAGGAGTTTGGGCAGCGTGTTGGAATAGCACCCAGTAAACAATTTTGATGGCAGTGATCACTCCAATTGCGGATAGTGAATGTTGACCAGTCTATGTTTGGGTTGTGAGTTTGTAGCCATGGTAATCCAAGCACTATGGGAGTGAGAGGGGATGAAATAACATAAAGTTCTAGGTGTTCATGGTGGTTGCCAGATAACAAGAGTTTCAGCGGTTGAGTTTTATGTGTGATTTGTTCAATAAGATTTCCATCAATAGCCAATACTTTCTTAGGGTCTCAAGTTCATACACTGGAAGACTGTAAAGTTTCACCAAGTTGGAGTCAATAAAATTGTCATCAGCTCCAGAGTCTATTAAAACTTGAACGGGCAGAGCTTGTTGTGAGAAGTGCAGCATACCTTTTGCCTGGATGCGTTAGAGGGAGAGGTAGTAGAGGAGGTTCGCTCACCAGCGCCTGCCTGCTGATGAGCCTGGCCTTTGGCACCGCTGGGCACTGGGCAAGGTAATGGCCCTTCTCGCACAGTAGATGCAGAGGCGGTTGTTCAGTCGCCGTTGCCTTTCTTCAGGTGTAAGTCTGGCCCGACCTAACTGCATGGGTTCTTCAGAGTCTGCTGGAGCTGGTGAAGAGGAGTTCAACCTGGCAGTGCTGGAGGGTGGTGTTGGAGATGTGGCCCTGGAATCCATGGAGGGGATGTGGAGGAGATGAAAGGCTGAGTCCTCCCCTGGGCCCTTTCCCCGCGTCTTTCCTCAGCCTGTTATCTAGCCTGACTGCTAAGTTAATTAATTCCTCTAAGTTTGTGGTGTCATCCCGCAGCTAGTTCATCTTTTATTTCATCTGATAAACCTTGAGGAAAACCCCTGAAGAGCTGAATCATTCCACCCGCCTCAACTGCCAGTATGCTAAAAATCTATAGCAAATTGGGCTACTGGTTGTGATCCTTGCTTTAATTGAAGTAATCGAGAGGTTGCTTTCCCTTTAACGGGTGATCAAAAATTTTCTTCATTTCCTGAGTGAATTGATGATAGTCAAGGCAAAGAGCTGGAGTGTGAGTAGAAATGGCTACTGCCCAGGCTGAGGCTTTATCGGTTAGCAAACTCATGATAAAGGCGGTTTTAGACTGGTCTGTGGCATAACTGAGAGGCTGTTGACTGAAGACTAGAGAGCACTGGTGTAGAAACTGAGCACATGTCCCTAAATTACCTGAATATCTAGCAGGTGTGGGGATGAGGGGTTCTCGGATGGCTGGTGTGGCTGGTGGTGTTGCAACAGGCTCAGCTGGTGAAGGAGGTGGTGGATCTGTAGGTGAGGTGAGGGTGGTGAGCTGATTAGCAATTGAATCCATCCTTCCACGGCTGCGCCATGCTGGTGGTGAGTTGCTGCAGATTGTCCATAACGAGTTTTAAGGTGGAGTCATGTTATTCAAAACGGATCCTTGATGAGACAAGGCCCGCTTAAATTGTTCAGTCTCTGCTTGGTCCATACTGGCCAGATAATTATGTTACGGCCTGGTGTTCAAGTGGACCAAAAGGGCAGGAGACTGTCAAAAGTTTCAAAATCAAAGTCTTTTATTGTCTCAAAAAGGAGACGACAACAGAGATCAAACACAAAATTGACAATAAAGAACTATATCTCGGCAGACTGTGACCGCTGGAGGCTGGCTGCCGACTGACCAGAAAACCCACGAGAGGCTGCAGGGCACAAACCTGGAGACAGGAAAAGATTTGTCAGAAAACAGTGCGAAGAGCTTTCCAAAAACAGAGCAGAATCTGACAAGAAGTTCTTAGCCTGGCGCTACCGAGTGAGACGGAATTATCTGGCAGAGGAGTGAGGATTCAGCCGGTCTTTATGGAGAGGTGAGTGATTGGGAAATGCCTTCAGGTGTGCCCTGCTGCACTCTGCCAGAAAGTAGGTCAGCCCCGCCTCCCAGCCACAGCCTGCCCTGCAGGAAGAAAAGAGAAAGGTGACAAGCACAACTTAAACCATTTCAATAATACCTAACATAAAATTCAATCCACAACATCAAACTCTCTAACATTTACTATCAAACCCTCTTACATTTACTATCAAACTCTATAACATTTACTATCAAACCCTATTACATTTACTATCAAACCCCTTACATTTACTATCAAACTCTCTTACATTTACTATCAAACCCTCTTACATTTACAATCAAACTCTCTAACATTTACTATCAAACTCTCTTACATTTACTATCAAACCGTCTTACATTTACTATCAAACTCTCTTACATTTACTATCAAACCCTCTTACATTTTCCATCAAACTCTCTTACATTTACTATCAAACCGTCTTACATTAACATTCAAGCTCTCTAACATTTACTATCAAACTCTCTAACATTAACTATCAAACCCTCTTACATTTACTATCAAACTCTCTCACATTTACTATCAAACCCTCTTACATTTACTATCAAACTCTCTAACATTTACTATCAAACTCTCTTACATTTACTATCAAACCCTCTTACATTTACTATCAAACTCTCTTACATTTACTATCAAACCGTCATACATTTACTATCAAACCCTCTTACATTTACTATCAAACCCTCTTACATTTACTATCAAACTATAACATTTACTATCAAACTCTATAACATTTACTATTAAACCCTCTTACATTTACTATCAAACTCTATAACATTTACTATCAAACCCCATTACATTTACTATCAAACCCTCTTACATTTACTATCAAACCCTCTTACATTTACCATCAAACTCTCTAACATTTACTATCAAACTCTCTAACATTTACTATCAAACTCTCTTACATTTACTATCAAACTCTCTTACATTTACTATCAAACCCTATTACATTTACTATCAAACCCTCTTACATTTACTATCAAACTCTCTTACATTTACTATCAAACCGTCTTACATTCACTATCAAACTCTTACATTTACTATCAAACCCTCTTACATTTACTATCAAACCCTCTTACATTTACTATCAAACTCTCTTACATTTACTATCAAACCCTCTTACATTTACTATCAAACTCTCTAACATTTACTATCAAACCCTCTTACATTTACTATCAAACTCTCTAACATTTACTAACAAACTCTCTAACATTTACTATCAAACTCTATTACATTTACTATCAAACTCTATAACATTTACTATCAAACCCTTTTACATTTACTATCAAACTCTCTTACATTTACTATTAAACCCTATTACATTTACTATTAAACCCTATTACATTTACTATCAAACTCTCTTACATTTACTATCAAACTCTCTTACATTTACTATCAAACTCTCTTACATTTACTATCAAACTCTCTTACATTTACTATCAAACCCTCTTAAATTTACTATCAAACCCTCTTACATTTACTATTAAACTCTCCTACATTTACTATCAAACCCTCTTACATTTACTATTAAACTGTTACATTTACTATCAAACCCTCTTAAATTTACTATCAAACCCTCTTACATTTACTATCAAACTCTCTTACATTTACTATCAAACCCTCTTACATTTACTATCAAACTCTTACATTTACTATCAAACCCTCTTACATTTACTATCAAACCTCTTACATTTACTATCAAACTCTCTTAACATTTACTATCAAACCCTCTTTACATTTACTATCAAACTCTCTTACATTTACTATTAAACCCTCTTACATTTACTATTAAACCTCTTACATTTACTATCAAACTCTCTTACATTTACTATCAAACCTCTTACATTTACTATCAAACCTCTTACATTTACTATCAAACTCTCTTACATTTACTATTAAACCGTATTACATTTACTATTAAACCCTATTACATTTACCATTAAACCCTATTACATTTACTATCAAACTCTCTTACATTTACTATCAAACTCTCTTACATTTACTATCTAACTCTTTTACATTTACTATCAAACTCTCTTACATTTACTATTAAACCCTCTTACATTTACTATCAAACCCTCTTACATTTACTATCAAACTCTCTTACATTTACTATCAAACCCTCTTACATTTACTATCAAACCCTCTTACATTTACTATCAAACCCCATTACATTTACTATCAAACCCTCTTACATTTACTATCAAACTCTCTTACATTTACTATCAAACCGTCTTACATTCACTATCAAGCTCTCTAACATTTACTATCAAACTCTCTTACATTTACTATCAAACCCTCTTACATTTACTATCAAACCCTCTTACATTTACTATCAAACCCTCTTACATTTACTATCAAACCTCATTACATTTACTATCAAACTCTCTTACATTTACTATCAAACCCTCTTACATTTACTATCAAGCTCTCTAACATTTACTATCAAACTCTCTTACATTTACTATCAAACCCTCTTACATTTACTATCAAACTCTCTTACATTTACTATCAAACCCTCTTACATTTACTATCAAACTCTCTTACATTTACTATCAAACCGTCTTACATTTACTATCAAACCCTCTTACATTTACTATCAAACTCTCTAACATTTACTATCAAACCCTCTTACATTTACTATCAAACTCTATAACATTTACTATCAAACCCCATTACATTTACTATCAAACCCTCTTACATTTACTATCAAACCCCATTACATTTACTATCAAACCCTCTTACATTTACTGTCAAACCCTCTTACATTTACCATCAAACCCTCTTACATTTACTATCAAACTCTCTTACATTTACTATCAAACTCTCTTACATTTACTATCAAACCCTCTTACATTTACTATCAAACTCTCTTACATTTACTATCAAACCGTCTTACATTTACTATCAAGCTCTCTAACATTTACTATCAAACTCTCTTACATTTACTATCAAACCCTCTTACATTTACTATCAAACTCTCTTACATTTACTATCAAACCCTCTTACATTTACTATCAAACCCTCTTACATTTGCTATCAAACCTCATTACGTGTACTATCAAACCCTCTTACATTTACTATCAAACCCTCTTACATTTACTATCAAACTCTCTTACATTTACTATCAAACCTCTTACATTTACTATCAAACTCTTACATTTACTATCAAACCTCTTACATTTACTATCAAACTCTCTTACATTTACTATCAAACTCTCTTACATTTACTATCAAACCCTCTACATTTACTATCAAACCTCTTACATTTACTATAAAACCCCATTACATTTACTATCAAACCTCTTACATTTACTATCAAACCCTCTTACATTTACTATCAAACTCTATAACATTTACTATCAAACCCTCTTACATTTACTATCAAACTCTCTTACATTTACTATCAAACCCTCTTACATTTACTATCAAACTCTCTAACATTTACTATCAAACCGTCTTACATTAACTATCAAACTCTCTAACATTTACTAACAAACTCTCTAACATTTACTATCAAACCTCTTACATTTACTCCTCTCTTACATTTACTATCAAACTCTCTAACATTTACTATCAAACCCTCTTACATTTACTATCAAACTCTCTAACATTTACTAACAAACTCTCTAACATTTACTATCAAACTCTATTACATTTACTATCAAACTCTATAACATTTACTATCAAACCCTTTTACATTTACTATCAAACTCTCTTACATTTACTATTAAACCCTATTACATTTACTATTAAACCCTCTTACATTTACTATCAAACTCTCATACATTTACTATTAAACCCTATTACATTTACTATTAAACCCCTTACATTTACTATCAAACTCTCTTACATTTACTATCAAACCCTCTTACATTTACAATCAAACTCTCTAACATTTACTATCAAACTCTCTTACATTTACTATCAAACCGTCTTACATTTACTATCAAACTCTCTTACATTTACTATCAAACCCTCTTACATTCACTATCAAACTCTCTTACATTTACTATCAAACCGTCTTACATTAACATTCAAGCTCTCTAACATTTACTATCAAACTCTCTAACATTAACTATCAAACCCTCTTACATTTACTATCAAACTCTCTCACATTTGCTATCAAACTCTCTTACATTTACTATCAAACCCTCTTACATTTACTATCAAACTCTCTTACATTTACTATCAAACCCTCTTACATTTACTATCAAACTCTCTTACATTTACTATCAAACCGTCATACATTTACTATCAAACCCTCTTACATTTACTATCAAACCCTCTTACATTTACTATCAAACTATAACATTTACTATCAAACTCTATAACATTTACTATTAAACCCTCTTACATTTACTATCAAACTCTATAACATTTACTATCAAACCCCATTACATTTACTATCAAACCCTCTTACATTTACTATCAAACCCTCTTACATTAAGCATCAAGCTCTCTAACATTTACTATCAAACTCTCTAACATTTACTATCAAACTCTCTTACATTTACTATCAAACTCTCTTACATTTACTATCAAACCCTATTACATTTACTATCAAACCCTCTTACATTTACTATCAAACTCTCTTACATTTACTATCAAACCGTCTTACATTCACTATCAAGCTCTCTAACATTTACTATCAAACTCTCTTACATTTACTATCAAACCCTCTTACATTTACTATCAAACTCTCTTACATTTACTATCAAACCCTCTTACATTTACTATCAAACTCTCTAACATTTACTATCAAACCGTCTTACATTTACTATCAAACTCTCTAACATTTACTAACAAACTCTCTAACATTTACTATCAAACTCTATTACATTTACTATCAAACTCTATAACATTTACTATCAAACCCTTTTACATTTACTATCAAACCCTCTTACATTTACTATGAAACTCTCTTACATTTACTATCAAACTCTCTTACATTTACTATCAAACTCTCTTACATTTACTATCAAACTCTCTTACATTTACTATCAAACCTCTTACATTTACTATTAAACCCTCTTACATTTACTATTAAACCCTATTACATTTACTATTAATCCCTATTACATTTACTATCAAACTCTCTTACATTTACTATTAAACCCTATTACATTTACTATCAAACTCTCTTACATTTACTATTAAACCCTATTACATTTACTATTAAACCCTCTTACATTTACTATCAAACTCTCTTACATTTACTATCAAACCTCTTACATTTACTATCAAACCCTCTCTTACATTTACTATCAAACTCTCTTACATTTACTATCAAATCTTACATTTACTATCAAACTCTATACATTTACTATCAAACCCTATTACATTTACTATCAAACTCTCTTACATTTACTATTAAACCCTCTTACATTTACTATCAAACCCTCTTACATTTACTATCAAACTCTCTTACATTTACTATTAAACCCTCTTACATTTACTATCAAACCTCTTACATTTACTATCAAACCTCTTACATTTACTATATTAAACCCTCTTACATTTACTATCAAACCCTCTTACATTTACTATCAAACCCTATTACATTTACTATCAAACTCTCTTACATTTACTATCAAACTCTTACATTTACTATCAAACTCTCTTACATTTACTATTAAACCCTTACATTTACTATCAAACCTCTCTTACATTTACTATCAAACTCTCTAACATTTACTATCAAACCTCTTACATTTACTATCAAACTCTATACATTTACTATCAATCCCTCTTACATTTACTATCAAACCCTCTTACATTTACTATCAAACCCTCTTACATTTACTATCAAACTCTCTTACATTTACTATCAAACTCTCTACATTTACTATCAAACTCTCTTACATTTACTATCAAACCCTCTTACATTTACTATCAAACTCTTAACATTTACTATCAAACCCTCTTACATTTACTATCAAACTCTTACATTTACTATCAAACCCTCTTACATTTACTATCAAACCCTCTTACATTTACTATCAAACTCTTACATTTACTATCAAACTCTCTTACATTTACTATCAAACCTCTTACATTTACTATCAAACTCTCTTACATTTACTATCAAACCCTCTTACATTTACTATCAAACTCTCTACATTTACTATCAAACTCTCTTACATTTACTATCAAACCTCTTACATTTACTATCAAACCTCTTACATTTACTATCAAACCCTCTTACATTTACTATCAAACTCTTACATTTACTATCAAACTCTTACATTTACTATCAAACCTCTTACATTTACTATCAAACCCTCTTACATTTACTATCAAACTCTTACATTTACTATCAAACCCTCTTACATTTACTATCAAACCCTCTTACATTTACTATCAAACTCTCTTACATTTACTATCAAACCTCTTACATTTACTATCAAACCCTCTTACATTTACTATCAAACTCTTACATTTACTCTTACATTTACTATCAAACCCTCTTACATTTACTATCAAACTCTCTTACATTTACTATCAAACCTCTTACATTTACTATCAAACTCTCTTACATTTACTATCAAACCCTCTTACATTTACTATCCCTCTTACATTTACTATCAAACTCTCTTACATTTACTATCAAACCCTCTTACATTTACTATCAAACCTCTTACATTTACTATCAAACCCTCTTACATTTACTATCAAACCTCTTACATTTACTATCAAACCCTCTTACATTTACTATCAAACTCTCTACATTTACTATCAAACTCTCTTACATTTACTATCAAACCTCTTACATTTACTATCAAACCCTCTTACATTTACTATCAAACCCTCTTACATTTACTATCAAACTCTTACATTTACTATCAAACTCTCTTACATTTACTATCAAACTCTCTTACATTTACTATCAAACCCTCTTACATTTACTATCAAACCTCTTACATTTACTATCAAACCCTCTTACATTTACTATCAAACTCTTACATTTACTATCAAACCTCTTACATTTACTATCAAACCCTCTTAGATTTACTATCAAACTCTCTAACATTTACTATCAAACCCTCTTACATTTACTATCAAACTCTATACATTTACTATCAAACCCTCTTACATTTACTATCAAACTCTCTAACATTTACTATCAAACTCTCTTACATTTACTATCAAACCGTCTTACATTTACTATCAAACTCTATAACATTTACTATCAAACCCTATTACATTTACTATCAAACTCTCTTACATTTACTATTAAACCCTATTACATTTACTATTAAACCCTCTTACATTTACTATCAAACTTACATTTACTATTAAACCCTATTACATTTACTATCAAACTCTCTTACATTTACTATCAAACTCTCTTACATTTACTATCAAACTCTCTTACATTTACTATCAAACTCTCTTACATTTACTATTAAACCCTCTTACATTTACTATCAAACCCTCTTACATTTACTATCAAACTCTCTTACATTTACTATTAAACCCTTACATTTACTATCAAACCCTCTTACATTTACTATCAAACCCTATTACATTTACTATCAAACCCTCTTACATTTACTATCAAACTCTCTTACATTTACTATTAAACCTCTTTACATTTACTATCAACTCTCTAACATTTACTATCAAACTCTCTTACATTTACTATCAAACCTCTTACATTTACTATCAAACTCTCTTACATTTACTATCAAACCTCTTACATTTACTATCAAACTCTTACATTTACTATCAAACTCTTACATTTACTATCAAACTCTCTACATTTACTATCAAACTCTCTAACATTAACTATCAAACCCTCTTACATTTACTATCAAACCCTCTTACATTTACTATCAAACCCTCTTACATTTACTATCAAACTCTCTTACATTTACTATCAAACCCTCTTACATTTACTATCAAACTCTCTAACATTTACTATCAAACCCTCTTACATTTACTATCAAACCCTCTTACATTTACTATCAAACTCTCTTACATTTACTATCAAACCCTCTTACATTTACTATCAAACTCTATAACATTTACTGTCAAACTCTATAACATTTACTATCAAACCCTCTTACATTTACTATCAAACTCTATAACATTTACTATCAAACCCCATTACATTTACTATCAAACCCTCTTACATTTACTATCAAACCCTCTTACATTTACTATCAAACTCTCTAACATTTACTATCAAACTCTCTAACATTTGCTATCAAACTCTCTTACATTTACTATCAAACTCTCTAACATTTACTATCAAACCCTATTACATTTACTATCAAACCCTCTTACATTTACTATGAAACTCTCTTACATTTACTATCAAACTCTCTTCTATTTACTATCAAACTCTCTTACATTTACTATCAAACTCTCTAACATTTACTATCAAACTCTCTTACATCTACTATCAAACCCTCTTACATTTACAATCAAGCTCTCTAACATTGACTATCAAACTCTCTAACATTTACTATCAAACTCTCTAACATTTACTATCAAACTCTCTTACATTTACTATCAAACCCTCTTACATTTACTATCAAACTCTCTAACATTTACTATCAAACTCTCTTACATTTACTATCAAACCCTCTTACATTTACTATCAAACTCTCTAACATTTACTATCAAACTCTCTTACATTTACTATCAAACCGTCTTACATTTACAATCAAGCTCTCTAACATTTACTATCAAACTCTCTAACATTTACTATCAAACCCTCTTACATTTACTATCAAACTCTCTTACATTTACTATCAAACCCTCTTACATTTACTATCAAACTCTCTAACATTTACTATCAAACTCTCTTACATTTACTATCAAACCCTCTTACATTTACTATCAAACTCTCTAACATTTACTATCAAACTCTCTTAAATTTACTATCAAACCGTCATACATTTACTATCAAACTCTCTAACATTTACTATCAAACCCTCTTACATTTACTATCAAACCCTCTTACATTTACTATCAAACTCTAAAACATTTACTATCGAACTCTATAACATTTACTATCAAACTTCTTACATTTACTATCAAACCCTCTTACATTGACTATCAAACCCTCTTACATTTACTATCAAACTCTCTAACATTTACTATCAAACTCTCTAACATTTACTATCAAACTCTGTTACATTTACTATCAAACTCTCTAACATTTACTATCAAACCCTATTACATTTACTATCAAACCCTCTTACATTTACTATCAAACCCTATTACATTTACTATCAAACCCTCTTACATTTACTATCAAACTCTCTAACATTTACTATCAAACTCTCTTACATTTACTATCAAACCCTCTTACATTTACTATCAAACTCTCTAACATTTACTATCAAACTCTCTTACATTTACTATCAAACCGTCATACATTTACTATCAAACTCTCTAACATTTACTATCAAACCCTCTTACATTTACTATCAAACCCTCTTACATTTACTATCAAACTCTATAACATTTACTATCAAACTCTATAACATTTACTATCAAACTTCTTACATTTACTATCAAACCCTCTTACATTGACTATCAAACTCTATAACATTTACTATCAAACCCCATTACATTTACTATCAAACCCTCTTACATTTACTATCAAACCCTCTTACATTTACTGTCAAACTCTCTAACATTTACTATCAAACTCTCTTACATTTACTATCAAACTCTCTAACATTTACTATCAAACCCTATTACATTTACTATCAAACCCTCTTACATATACTATCAAACTCTCTTACATTTACCATCAAACTCTCTCACACACACTAGTATACTCTCTTACATTTACTATCAAGTCAGACAGAATAATAATATATGTGAACGAGAATATATGTGTGTAAGAGAGTATGTATGTGTGTGTCAGAGGGTGTGTTCGAAATGGCGTACAACTTCTATCTACTTACCTACTCAATCAACTGCGGTCAAGCCAGCCGCACTTTCGACGATCGTGGTCAAATGAGCCGCACTTGCATTTCGCGTGCACAAACATTAACAGCATTACGATAGATGCGGCACGGTGTATGGACTTCCGCTTTTCAAAATAAAGGGATCAGAATTAATTTCGTTCAAATATCTTTTCTACTGCTACAACGTGGAGACAGATACTCAACAGGCTATGCTAAATAAAGTTCTGATTCAAATATTTAAAAATTAAACAGCAAAGTCTCATATTTATACCGGGAGAATGCATATTTGACCGTTTTTGACTTACTGTAAATACAGTTTGACAAATAATTCCTGGCTATAAGTAGCATATTCAACTCAACATATCTGACCATTTTTAATTATTGTAAATACAGCTTAATCAATAATTCATGGCTATGGGTGGCGTATTTGACTTCTACCTATTCAAAACTATATCTCCACTTGACATCAAGCATTTTTACTGTAGAAATCTGGAGAAATTAAACAGCAAAGTCTCATATTTATACCCAGAGGTTGCATATTTCGCCATTTTAGACTTACTGTAAATACAGTTTGATCAATAATTCAAGGCTATGGGTGGCATATTTGACTTTTACTCATCCAACACTACACCTCTGCTTGATATCAAACATTTTTACTGTACCAATCTGGAAAAATTAAACAGCAAAGTCTCATATTTATACCCACAGAATGCATATTTCACCATTTTGGACTTACTGTAAATACAGTTTGATCAATAATTCATGGCTAAGGGTGGTATATTTGACTTTTACTCATCCAACACTACACCTCTGCTTGATATTAAGCATTTTTACTGTACCAATCTGGAGAAATTAAACAGCAAAGTCTCATATTTATACCGGGAGAATGCATATTTGTTCATTTTAGACTTACTGTAAATACAGTTTGATCAATAATTCATGGCTAAGGGTGGCATATTTGACTTTTACTCATCCAACACTACACCTCTGCTTGATATCAAGCATTTTTACTGTACCAATCTGGAGAAATTAAACAGCAAAGTCTCATATTTATACCGGGAGAATGCATATTTGACCGTTTTTGACTTACTGTAAATACACCATAATCAATAATTCATGGCTATGGGTGGCATATTCGACTTCTACCTATTCAATACTATATCTCCACTTGACATCAAGCATTTTTACTGTACCAATCTGGAGAAATTAAACAGCAAAGTCTCATATTTATACCGGGAGAATGCATATTTCACCATTTTTGACTTACTGTAAATACACCATAATCAATAATTCATGGCTATGGGTGGCATATTCGACTTCTACCTATTCAATACTATATCTCCACTTGACATCAAGCATTTTTACTGTACCAATCTGGAGAAATTAAACAGCAAAGTCTCATATTTATACCCAGAGGTTGCATATTTGACCGTTTTAGACTTACTGTAAATACACCATAATCAATAAATCATGGCTATGGGTGGCATATTCAACTTCTACCTATTCAATACTATATCTCCAATTGACATCAAGCATTTTTACTGTATAAATCTGGAGAAATCAAACAGCAAAGTCTCATATTTATACCGGGAGAATGCATATTTCACCATTTTAGACTTACTGTAAATACAGTTTGATCAATAATTCATGGCTAAGGGTGGTATATTTGACTTTTACTCATCCAACACTACACCTCTGCTTGATATCAAGCATTTTTACTGTACCAATCTGGAGAAATTAAACAGCAAAATCTCATATTTATACCCAGAGATTGCATATTTCACCATTTTAGACTTACTGTAAATACAGTTTGATCAATAATTCATGGCTATGGGTGGCATATTTGACTTTTACTCATCCAACACTACACCTCTGCTTGATATCAAGCATTTTTACTGTACCAATCTGGAGAAATTAAACAGCAAAGTCTCATATTTATACCCAGAGGTTGCATATTTGACCGTTTTTGACTTACTGTAAATACACCATAATCAATAATTCATGGCTATGGGTGGCATATTCAACTTCTACCTATTCAATACTATATCTCCAATTGACATCAAGCATTTTTACTGTAGAAATCTGGAGAAATTAAACAGCAAAATCTCATATTTATACCCAGAGATTGCATATTTCACCATTTTAGACTTACTGTAAATACAGTTTGATCAATAATTCATGGCTATGGGTGGCATATTTGACTTTTACTCATCCAACACTACACCTCTGCTTGATATCAAGCATTTTTACTGTACCAATCTGGAGAAATTAAACAGCAAAGTCTCATATTTATACCCAGAGGTTGCATATTTGACCGTTTTTGACTTACTGTAAATACACCATAATCAATAATTCATGGCTATGGGTGGCATATTCAACTTCTACCTATTCAATACTATATCTCCAATTGACATCAAGCATTTTACTGTAGAAATCTGGAGAAATTAAACAGCAAAATCTCATATTTATACCCAGAGATTGCATATTTCACCATTTTAGACTTACTGTAAATACAGTTTGATCAATAATTCATGGCTATGGGTGGCATATTTGACTTTTACTCATCCAACACTACACCTCTGCTTGATATCAAGCATTTTTACTGTACCAATCTGGAGAAATTAAACAGCAAAGTCTCATATTTATACCCAGAGGTTGCATATTTGACCGTTTTTGACTTACTGTAAATACACCATAATCAATAATTCATGGCTATGGGTGGCATATTCAACTTCTACCTATTCAATACTATATCTCCAATTGACATCAAGCATTTTTACTGTAGAAATCTGGAGAAATTAAACAGCAAAGTCTCATATTTATACCCAGAGATTGCATCTTTGTTCATTTTAGACTTACTGTAAATACAGTTTGATCAATAATTCATGGCTAAGGGTGGTATATTTGACTTTTACTCATCCAACACTACACCTCTGCTTGATATTAAGCATTTTTACTGTACCAATCTGGAGAAATTAAACAGCAAAGTCTCATATTTATACCCAGAGATTGCATCTTTGTTCATTTTAGACTTACTGTAAATACAGTTTGATCAATAATTCATGGCTATGGGTGGCATATTCGACTTCTGCCTATTCAATACTATATCTCCACTTGACATCAAGCATTTTTACTGTACCAATCTGGAGAAATTAAACAGCAAAGTCTCATATTTATACCCAGAGGTTGCATATTTGACCGTTTTTGACTTACTGTAAATACACCATAATCAATAATTCATGGCTATGGGTGGCATATTCAACTTCTACCTATTCAATACTATATCTCCAATTGACATCAAGCATTTTTACTGTAGAAATCTGGAGAAATTAAACAGCAAAATCTCATATTTATACCCAGAGATTGCATATTTCACCATTTTAGACTTACTGTAAATACAGTTTGATCAATAATTCATGGCTATGGGTGGCATATTTGACTTTTACTCATCCAACACTACACCTCTGCTTGATATCAAGCATTTTTACTGTACCAATCTGGAGAAATTAAACAGCAAAGTCTCATATTTATACCCAGAGGTTGCATATTTGACCGTTTTTGACTTACTGTAAATACACCATAATCAATAATTCATGGCTATGGGTGGCATATTCAACTTCTACCTATTCAATACTATATCTCCAATTGACATCAAGCATTTTTACTGTAGAAATCTGGAGAAATTAAACAGCAAAGTCTCATATTTATACCCAGAGATTGCATATTTCACCATTTTGGACTTACTGTAAATACAGTTTGATCAATAATTCATGGCTAAGGGTGGTATATTTGACTTTTACTCATCCAACACTACACCTCTGCTTGATATTAAGCATTTTTACTGTACCAATCTGGAGAAATTAAACAGCAAAGTCTCATATTTATACCCAGAGATTGCATCTTTGTTCATTTTAGACTTACTGTAAATACAGTTTGATCAATAATTCATGGCTATGGGTGGCATATTCGACTTCTGCCTATTCAATACTATATCTCCACTTGACATCAAGCATTTTTACTGTACCAATCTGGAGAAATTAAACAGCAAAGTCTCATATTTATACCCAGAGGTTGCATATTTGACCGTTTTTGACTTACTGTAAATACACCATAATCAATAATTCATGGCTATGGGTGGCATATTCAACTTCTACCTATTCAATACTATATCTCCAATTGACATCAAGCATTTTTACTGTAGAAATCTGGAGAAATTAAACAGCAAAATCTCATATTTATACCCAGAGATTGCATATTTCACCATTTTAGACTTACTGTAAATACAGTTTGATCAATAATTCATGGCTATGGGTGGCATATTTGACTTTTACTCATCCAACACTACACCTCTGCTTGATATCAAGCATTTTTACTGTACCAATCTGGAGAAATTAAACAGCAAAGTCTCATATTTATACCCAGAGGTTGCATATTTGACTTACTGTAAATACACCATAATCAATAATTCATGGCTATGGGTGGCATATTCAACTTCTACCTATTCAATACTATATCTCCAATTGACATCAAGCATTTTTACTGTAGAAATCTGGAGAAATTAAACAGCAAAGTCTCATATTTATACCCAGAGATTGCATCTTTGTTCATTTTAGACTTACTGTAAATACAGTTTGATCAATAATTCATGGCTAAGGGTGGTATATTTGACTTTTACTCATCCAACACTACACCTCTGCTTGATATTAAGCATTTTTACTGTACCAATCTGGAGAAATTAAACAGCAAAGTCTCATATTTATACCCAGAGATTGCATCTTTGTTCATTTTAGACTTACTGTAAATACAGTTTGATCAATAATTCATGGCTATGGGTGGCATATTCGACTTCTGCCTATTCAATACTATATCTCCACTTGACATCAAGCATTTTTACTGTACCAATCTGGAGAAATTAAACAGCAAAGTCTCATATTTATACCGGGAGAATGCATATTTGACCGTTTTTGACTTACTGTAAATACACCATAATCAATAATTCATGGCTATGGGTGGCATATTCAACTTCTACCTATTCAATACTATATCTCCAATTGACATCAAGCATTTTTACAGTAGAAATCTGGAGAAATTAAACAGCAAAGTCTCATATTTATACCCAGAGATTGCATCTTTGTTCATTTTAGACTTACTGTAAATACACCATAATCAATAATTCATGGCTATGGGTGGCATATTCGACTTCTACCTATTCAATACTATATCTCCACTTGACATCAAGCATTTTTACTGTACCAATCTGGAGAAATTAAACAGCAAAGTCTCATATTTATACCCAGAGATTGCATCTTTGTTAATTTTAGACTTACTGTAAATACACCATAATCAATAATTCATGGCTATGGGTGGCATATTCGACTTCTACGTATTCAATACTATATCTCCACTTGACATCAAGCATTTTTACTGTAGAAATCTGGAGAAATTAAACAGGAAAATCTCATATTTATACCCAGAGATTGCATCTTTGTTCATTTTAGACTTACTGTAAATACAGTTTGATCAATAATTCATGGCTATGGGTGGTATATTTGACTTTTACTCATCCAACACTACACCTCTGCTTGATATCAAGCATTTTTACTGTACCAATCTGGAGAAATTAAACAGCAAAATCTCATATTTATACCCAGAGATTGCATATTTCACCATTTTAGACTTACTGTAAATACAGTTTGATCAATAATTCATGGCTATGGGTGGCATATTTGACTTTTACTCATCCAACACTACACCTCTGCTTGATATCAAGCATTTTTACTGTACCAATCTGGAGAAATTAAACAGCAAAGTCTCATATTTATACCGGGAGAATGCATATTTGACCGTTTTTGACTTACTGTAAATACACCATAATCAATAATTCATGGCTATGGGTGGCATATTCGACTTCTACCTATTCAATACTATATCTCCACTTGACATCAAGCATTTTTACTGTACCAATCTGGAGAAATTAAACAGCAAAGTCTCATATTTATACCCAGAGGTTGCATATTTGACCGTTTTTGACTTACTGTAAATACACCATAATCAATAATTCATGGCTATGGGTGGCATATTCAACTTCTACCTATTCAATACTATATCTCCAATTGACATCAAGCATTTTTACTGTATAAATCTGGAGAAATCAAACAGCAAAGTCTCATATTTATACCCAGAGATTGCATATTTGACCGTTTTAGACTTACTGTAAATACAGTTTGATCAATAATTCATGGCTAAGGGTGGTATATTTGACTTTTACTCATCCAACACTACGCCTCTGCTTGATATCAAGCATTTTTACTGTACCAATCTGGAGAAATTAAACAGCAAAGTCTCATATTTATACCCAGAGATTGCATATTTGACCGTTTTTGACTTACTGTAAATACACCATAATCAATAATTCATGGCTATGGGTGGCATATTCGACTTCTACGTATTCAATACTATATCTCCACTTGACATCAAGCATTTTTACTGTAGAAATCTAGAGAAATTAAACAGCAAAATCTCATATTTATACCCAGAGATTGCATATTTCACCATTTTAGACTTACTGTAAATACAGTTTGATCAATAATTCATGGCTATGGGTGGCATATTTGACTTTTACTCATCCAACACTACACCTCTGCTTGATATCAAGCATTTTTACTGTACCAATCTGGAGAAATTAAACAGCAAAGTTTCATGTTTATAACAGGAGAATGCATATTTGACCATTTTAGACTTACTGTAAATACAGTTTGATCAATAATTCATGGCTATGGGTGGCATATTTGACTTTTACTCATCCAACACTACACCTCTGCTTGATATTAAGCATTTTTACTGTACCAATCTGGAGAAATTAAACAGCAAAGTCTCATATTTATACCCAGAGGTTGCATATTTGACCGTTTTTGACTTACTGTAAATACACCATAATCAATAATTCATGGCTATGGGTGGCATATTCAACTTCTACCTATTCAATACTATATCTCCAATTGACATCAAGCATTTTTACTGTAGAAATCTGGAGAAATTAAACAGCAAAGTCTCATATTTATACCCAGAGATTGCATCTTTGTTCATTTTAGACTTACTGTAAATACAGTTTGATCAATAATTCATGGCTAAGGGTGGTATATTTGACTTTTACTCATCCAACACTACACCTCTGCTTGATATCAAGCATTTTTACTGTACCAATCTGGAGAAATTAAACAGCAAAATCTCATATTTATACCGGGAGAATGCATATTTCACCATTTTAGACTTACTGTAAATACAGTTTGATCAATAATTCATGGCTATGGGTGGCATATTTGACTTTTACTCATCCAACACTACACCTCTGCTTGATATCAAGCATTTTTACTGTACCAATCTGGAGAAATTAAACAGCAAAGTCTCATATTTATACCCAGAGGTTGCATATTTGACCGTTTTTGACTTACTGTAAATACACCATAATCAATAATTCATGGCTATGGGTGGCATATTCAACTTCTACCTATTCAATACTATATCTCCAATTGACATCAAGCATTTTTACTGTAGAAATCTGGAGAAATTAAACAGCAAAATCTCATATTTATACCCAGAGATTGCATATTTCACCATTTTAGACTTACTGTAAATACAGTTTGATCAATAATTCATGGCTATGGGTGGCATATTTGACTTTTACTCATCCAACACTACACCTCTGCTTGATATCAAGCATTTTTACTGTACCAATCTGGAGAAATTAAACAGCAAAGTCTCATATTTATACCCAGAGGTTGCATATTTGACCGTTTTGACTTACTGTAAATACACCATAATCAATAATTCATGGCTATGGGTATATTCAACTTCTACCTATTCAATACTATATCTCCACTTGACATCAAGCATTTTTACTGTAGAAATCTGGAGAAATTAAACAGCAAAATCTCATATTTCTACCCAGAGATTGCATATTTCACCATTTTAGACTTACTGTAAATACAGTTTGATCAATAATTCATGGCTATGGGTGGTATATTTGACTTTTACTCATCAACACTACACCTCTGCTTGATATCAAGCATTTTTACTGTACCAATCTGGAGAAATTAAACAGCAAAGTCTCATATTTATACCCAGAGGTTGCATATTTGACATTTTTGACTTACTGTAAATACACCATAATCAATAATTCATCGCTATGGGTGGCATATTCAACTTCTACCTATTCAATACTATATCTCCAATTGACATCAAGCATTTTTACTGTAGAAATCTGGAGAAATTAAACAGCAAAGTCTCATATTTATACCCAGAGATTGCATCTTTGTTCATTTTAGACTTACTGTAAATACAGTTTGATCAATAATTCATGGCTAAGGGTGGTATATTTGACTTTTTACTCATCCAACACTACACCTCTGCTTGATATTAAGCATTTTTACTGTACCAATCTGGAGAAATTAAACAGCAAAGTCTCATATTTATACCCAGAGATTGCATCTTTGTTCATTTTAGACTTACTGTAAATACAGTTTGATCAATAATTCATGGCTATGGGTGGCATATTCGACTTCTGCCTATTCAATACTATATCTCCACTTGACATCAAGCATTTTTACTGTACCAATCTGGAGAAATTAAACAGCAAAGTCTCATATTTATACCGGGAGAATGCATATTTGACCGTTTTTGACTTACTGTAAATACACCATAATCAATAATTCATGGCTATGGGTGGCATATTCAACTTCTACCTATTCAATACTATATCTCCAATTGACATCAAGCATTTTTACTGTAGAAATCTGGAGAAATTAAACAGCAAAGTCTCATATTTATACCCAGAGGTTGCATATTTGACCATTTTAGACTTACTGTAAATACAGTTTGATCAATAATTCAAGGCTAAGGGTGGTATATTTGACTTTTACTCATCCAACACTACACCTCTACTTGATATCAAGCATTTTTACTGTACCAATCTGGAGAAATTAAACAGCAAAATCTCATATTTATATCCAAAGGTTGCATATTTCACCATTTTTGACTTACTGTAAATACAGTTTGATCAATAATTCCTGGCTATGGCTGGTATATTTGACTTCTACTCATCCAAAACAACACCTCTACTTAATATTAAACATTTTTACTCCAATCTGGAGAAATTAAACAGCAAAGTCTCATATTTATACCCAGAGGTTGCATATTTGTTCATTTTAGACTTACTGTAAATACAGTTTGATCAATAATTCATGGCTAATGGGTGGCATATTTGACTTCTACTCATCCAATACTGCACCTCTAATAGATATCAAACATTTTTACTGTACCAATCCTGAGAAAATAGACAGCAAAGTGTCATATTTATACCCGGAGAATGCATATTTCACCATTTTGACTTACTGTAAATACAGTTTGATCAATAATTCATGGCTATGGGTGGCATATTGACTTCTACTCATCAATACTACACCTCTCCACTTGATATCAAGCATTTTTACTGTACCAATCTGGAGAAATTAAACAGCAAAGTCTCATATTTATACCCAGAGAATGCATATTTGACCATTTTGACTTACTGTAAATACACCATAATCAATAATTCATGGCTATGGGTGGCATATTCAACTTCTACCTATTCAATACTATATCTCCTTGACATCAAGCATTTTTACTGTAGAAATCTGGAGAAATTAAACAGCAAAGTCTCATATTTATACCCAGAGATTGCATATTTGACCGTTTTAGACTTACTGTAAATACAGTTTGATCAATAATTCATGGCTATGGGTGGCATATTTGACTTCTACCTATTCAATACTATATCTCCACTTGACATCAAGCATTTTTACTGTACCAATCTGGAGAAATTAAACAGCAAAAATCTCATATTTATACCCAGAGAATGCATATTTCACCATTTTAGACTTACTGTAAATACAGTTTGATCAATAATTCATGGCTATGGGTGGCATATTTGACTTCTACTCATCCAACACTACACCTCTGCTTGATATCAAGCATTTTTACTGTACCAATCTGGAGAAATTAAACAGCAAAAGTCTCATATTTATACCCAGAGATTGCATATTTGACCATTTTAGACTTACTGTAAATACAGTTTGATCAATAATTCATGGCTATGGGTGGCATATTTGACTTTTACTCATCCAACACTACACCTCTGCTTGATATCAAGCATTTTACTGTACCAATCTGGAGAAATTAAACAGCAAAGTCTCATATTTATACCCAGAGGTTGCATATTTGACCATTTTGACTTACTGTAAATACAGTTTGATCAATAATTCATGGCTATGGGTGGCATATTTGACTTCTACCTATTCAATACTATACCTCTGCTTGATATCAAGCATTTTTACTGTACCAATCTGGAGAAATTAAACAGCAAAGTCTCATATTTATACCCAGAGGATTGCATATTTGACCATTTTAGACTTACTGTAAATACAGTTTGATCAATAATTCATGGCTATGGGTGGCATATTGACTTCTACCTATTCAATACTATATCTCCTTGACATCAAGCATTTTTACTGTACCAATCTGGAGAAATTAAACAGCAAAGTCTCATATTTATACCCAGAGGTTGCATATTTGACCATTTTGACTTACTGTAAATACAGTTTGATCAATAATTCATGGCTATGGGTGGCATATTTGACTTCTACTCATCAATACTACACCTCTGCTTGATATCAAGCATTTTTACTGTAGAAATCTGGAGAAATTAAACAGCAAAATCTCATATTTATACCCAGAGATTGCATATTTTCACCATTTTAGACTTACTGTAAATACAGTTTGATCAATAATTCATGGCTATGGGTGGCATATTTGACTTCTACTCTATTCAATACTACACCTCTCCAATTGATATCAAGCATTTTTACTGTACCAATCTGGAGAAATTAAACAGCAAAGTCTCATATTTATACCCAGAGGTTGCATATTTGACCGTTTTTGACTTACTGTAAATACAGTTTAATCAATAATTCATGGCTATGGGTGGCATATTTGACTTCTACCTATTCAATACTATATCTCCAATTGACATCAAGCATTTTTACTGTATAAATCTGGAGAAATTAAACAGCAAAGTCTCATATTTATACCCAGAGATTGCATCTTTGTTCATTTTAGACTTACTGTAAATACAGTTTGATCAATAATTCATGGCTAAGGGTGGTATATTTGACTTTTACTCATCCAACACTACACCTCTGCTTGATATCAAGCATTTTTACTGTACCAATCTGGAGAAATTAAACAGCAAAGTCTCATATTTATACCCAGAGATTGCATCTTTGTTCATTTTAGACTTACTGTAAATACACCATAATCAATAATTCATGGCTATGGGTGGCATATTCGACTTCTACCTATTCAATACTATATCTCCACTTGACATCAAGCATTTTTACTGTACCAATCTGGAGAAATTAAACAGCAAAAGTCTCATATTTATACCCAGAGATTGCATATTTCATTTTAGACTTACTGTAAATACAGTTTGATCAATAATTCAAGGCTAAGGGTGGTATATTTGACTTTTACTCATCCAACACTACACCTCTGCTTGATATCATGCATTTTTACTGTAGAAATCTGGAGAAATTAAACAGCAAAGTCTCATATTTATACCCAGAGATTGCATATTTCACCATTTTAGACTTACTGTAAATACAGTTTGATCAATAATTCAAGGCTAAGGGTGGTATATTTGACTTTTACTCATCAACACTACACCTCTGCTTGATATCAAGCATTTTTACTGTACCAATCTGGAGAAATTAAACAGCAAAGTCTCATATTTATACCCAGAGATTGCATATTTGACCGTTTTTTGACTTACTGTAAATACAGTTTGATCAATAATTCATGGCTATGGGTGGCATATTTGACTTCTACCTATTCAATACTATATCTCCAATTGACATCAAGCATTTTTACTGTACCAATCTGGAGAAATTAAACAGCAAAGTGTCATATTTATACCGGGAGAATGCATATTTCACCATTTTAGACTTACTGTAAATACAGTTTGATCAATAATTCATGGCTATGGGTGGCATATTTGACTTTTACTCATCCAACACTACACCTCTGCTTGATATTAAGCATTTTTACTGTACCAATCTGGAGAAATTAAACAGCAAAGTCTCATATTTATACCCAGAGATTGCATCTTTGTTCATTTTAGACTTACTGTAAATACAGTTTGATCAATAATTCATGGCTATGGGTGGCATATTCGACTTCTACCTATTCAATACTATATCTCCAATTGACATCAAGCATTTTTACTATACCAATCTGCAGAAATTAAACAGCAAAGTCTCATATTTATACCCAGAGATTGCATATTTGACCGTTTTGACTTACTGTAAATACACCATCAATAATTCATGGCTATGGGTGGCATATTCGACTTCTACCTATTCAATACTATATCTCCAATTGACATCAAGCATTTTTACTGTAGAAATCTGGAGAAATTAAACAGCAAAGTCTCATATTTATACCCAGAGATTGCATATTTGTTTTTAGACTTACTGTAAATACAGTTTGATCAATAATTCATGGCTATGGGTGGCATATTTGACTTTTACTCATCCAACACTACACCTCTGCTTGATATCAAGCATTTTTACTGTACCAATCTGGAGAAATTAAACAGCAAAAGTCTCATATTTATACCCAGAGGTTGCATATTTGACCGCTTTTTGACTTACTGTAAATACAGTTTGATCAATAATTCATGGCTATGGGTGGCATATTCAACTTTTACCTATTCAATACTATATCTCTGCAATTGACATCAAGCATTTTTACTGTAGAAATCTGGAGAAATTAAACAGCAAAATCTCATATTTATACCCAGAGATTGCATATTTGTTCATTTTAGACTTACTGTAAATACAGTTTGATCAATAATTCATGGCTATGGGTGGCATATTTGACTTCTACTCATCCAACACTACACCTCTGCTTGATATCAAGCATTTTTTACTGTACCAATCTGGAGAAATTAAACAGCAAAGTCTCATATTTATACCCAGAGAATGCATATTTGACTTCATTTTAGACTTACTGTAAATACAGTTTGATCAATAATTCATGGCTATGGGTGGCATATTTGACTTCTACCTCATCCAACACTATATCTCCACTTGACATCAAGCATTTTTACTGTACCAATCTGGAGAAATTAAACAGCAAAGTCTCATATTTATACCCAGAGATTGCATATTTGTTCATTTTAGACTTACTGTAAATACACCAGTTTGATCAATAATTCATGGCTATGGGTGGCATATTTGACTTCTACCTATTCAATACTATATCTCCAATTGATATCAAGCATTGTTACTGTACCAATCTGGAGAAATTAAACAGCAAAGTCTCATATTTATATCCAGAGATTGCATCTTTGTTCATCTTAGAGTTACTGTAAATACAGTTTGATCATTAATTGATGGCTAAGGGTGGCATATTGACTTCTACCTATTCAATACTATATCTCCACTTGACATCAAGCATTTTTACTGTACCAATCTGGAGAAATTAAACAGCAAAATCTCATATTTATACCCAGAGATTGCATATGTTCACCATTTTAGACTTACTGTAAATACAGTTTGATCAATAATTCATGGCTATGGGTGGTATATTTGACTTTTACTCATCAATACTACACCTCTGCTTGACATCAAGCATTTTTACTGTAGAAATCTGGAGAAATTAAACAGCAAAGTCTCATATTTATACCCAGAGATTGCATATTTGACCATTTTAGACTTACTGTAAATACAGTTTGATCAATAATTCATGGCTATGGGTGGCATATTTGACTTTTACTCATCCAACACTACACCTCTGCTTGATATCAAGCATTTTTACTGTACCAATCTGGAGAAATTAAACAGCAAAGTGTCATATTTATACCGGGAGAATGCATATTTCACCATTTTAGACTTACTGTAAATACAGTTTGATCAATAATTCATGGCTATGGGTGGCATATTTGACTTTTACTCATCAACACTACACCTCTGCTTGATATCAAGCATTTTTACTGTACCAATCTGGAGAAATTAAACAGCAAAGTGTCATATTTATACCCAGAGGTTGCATATTTGACCGTTTTTGACTTACTGTAAATACACCATAATCAATAATTCATGGCTATGGGTGGCATATTCAACTTCTACCTATTCAATACTATATCTCCAATTGACATCAAGCATTTTTACTATACCAATCTGGAGAAATTAAACAGCAAAAGTCTCATATTTATACCCAGAGATTGCATATTTCATTTTAGACTTACTGTAAATACAGTTTGATCAATAATTCATGGCTATGGGTGGTATATTTGACTTTTACTCATCAACACTACACCTCTGCTTGATATCAAGCATTTTTACTGTACCAATCTGGAGAAATTAAACAGCAAAGTCTCATATTTATACCCAGAGGTTGCATATTTGACCGTTTTTGACTTACTGTAAATACAGTTTGATCAATAATTCATGGCTATGGGTGGCATATTTGACTTCTACTCATCCAATACTATATCTCCAATTGACATCAAGCATTTTTACTGTACCAATCTGGAGAAATTAAACAGCAAAGTCTCATATTTATACCCAGAGGTTGCATATTTGTTCATTTTGACTTACTGTAAATACAGTTTGATCAATAATTCATGGCTATGGGTGGCATATTGACTTCTACCTATTCAATACTACACCTCCACTTGATATCAAGCATTTTTACTGTAGAAATCTGGAGAAATTAAACAGCAAAATCTCATATTTATACCCAGAGATTGCATATTTGACCATTTTAGACTTACTGTAAATACAGTTTGATCAATAATTCCTGGCTATAGGTGGTATAAATGACTTCTACTCATCCAACACTACAACCATACTTGATGTCAAGCATTTTTACTGTACCAATCTGGAGAAATTAAACAGCAAAGTCTCATATTTATACCCTGAGGTTACATTGTTGACCATATTTGACTTACTGTAAATACAGTTTGATCAATAATTCATGGCTATGGGTGGCATATTCAACTTCTACCTATTCAATACTATATCTCCAATTGACATCAAGCATTTTTACTGTAGAAATCTGGAGAAATTAAACAGCAAAAGTCTCATATTTATACCCAGAGGTTGCATATTTCACCATTTAGACTTACTGTAAATACAGTTTGATCAATAATTCATGGCTATGGGTGGCATATTTGACTTCTACTCATCAACACTACACCTCTGCTTGATATCAAGCATTTTTACTGTACCAATCTGGAGAAATTAAACAGCAAAGTCTCATATTTATACCCAGAGATTGCATATTTGTTCATTTTAGACTTACTGTAAATACAGTTTGATCAATAATTCTTGGCCATGGGTGGTATATTTGACTTCTACCTATTCAACACTACACCTCTGCTTGATATCAAGCATTTTACTGTACCAATCTGGAGAAATTAAACAGCAAAATCTCATATTTATACCCAGAGGATTGCATATTTCATTTTGACTTACTGTAAATACAGTTTGATCAATAATTCATGGCTATGGGTGGCATATTTGACTTCTACTCATCCAACACTACACCTCTGCTTGATATCAAGCATTTTTACTGTAAATCTGGAGAAATTAAACAGCAAAGTCTCATATTTATACCCAGAGATTGCATATTTGTTCACCATTTTAGACTTACTGTAAATACAGTTTGATCAATAATTCATGGCTATGGGTGGCATATTTGACTTCTACTCTATTCAATACTACACCTCCACTTGATATCAAGCATTTTTACTGCACCAATCTGGAGAAATTAAACAGCAACATCTCAAATGTATACCCAGAGGTTGCATATTTGTTTTTGACTTACTGTAAATACCATAATCAATAATTCATGGCTATGGGTGGCATATTGACTTCTACTCATCAATACTATATCTGCAATTGACATCAAGCATTTTTACTGTAGAAATCTGGAGAAATTAAACAGCAACATCTCAAATGTATACCCAGAGGTTGCATATTTCACCCGTTTTGACGTACTGTAAATACACTTTGATCAATAATTCCTGGCTATGGCTGGTATATTTGACTTCTACTCATCATACATTACAACTGTACTTGATATCAAACATTTTTACTGTACCAATCTGGAGGAATTAAACAGCAAAATCTCATATTTATATCCAAAGGTTGCATATTTCACCATTTTTGACTTACTGTAAATACACTTTGATCAATAATTCATGGCTATGGGTGGCATATTTGACTTCTACTCATCAACACTACACCTCTGATATCAAGCATTTTACTGTACCAATCTGGAGAAATTAAACAGCAAAGTCTCATATTTATACCCAGAGGTTGCATATTTGACCGTTTTTGACTTACTGTAAATACACCATGATCAATAATTCATGGCTATGGGTGGCATATTGACTTCTACTCATTCAATACTATATCTCCACTTGACATCAAGCATTTTTACTGTAGAAATCTGGAGAAATTAAACAGCAAAGTCTCATATTTATACCCAGAGATTGCATATTTGTTCATTTTAGACTTACTGTAAATACAGTTTGATCAATAATTCATGGCTATGGGTGGCATATTGACTTCTACCTATTCAATACTATATCTCCACTTGACATCAAGCATTTTTACTGTACCAATCTGGAGAAATTAAACAGCAAAGTCTCATATTTATACCCAGAGATTGCATCTTTGTTCATTTTAGACTTACTGTAAATACAGTTTGATCAATAATTCATGGCTATGGGTGGCATATTCGACTTCTACTCTATTCAATACTATACTCCACTTGACATCAAGCATTTTTACTGTACCAATCTGGAGAAATTAAACAGCAAAGTCTCATATTTATACCCAGAGGATTGCATATTTGTTCATTTTAGACTTACTGTAAATACAGTTTGATCAATAATTCATGGCTATGGGTGGCATATTTGACTTCTACCTATTCAATACTACATCTCCACTTGATATCAAGCATTTTTACTGTAAATCTGGAGAAATTAAACAGCAAAATCTCATATTTATACCCAGAGATTGCATATTTGTTCACCATTTTAGACTTACTGTAAATACAGTTTGATCAATAATTCATGGCTATGGGTGGCATATTTGACTTTTACTCATCAACACTACACCTCTGCTTGATATCAAGCATTTTTACTGTACCAATCTGGAGAAATTAAACAGCAAAGTCTCATATTTATACCCAGAGGTTGCATATTTGTTCATTTTGACTTACTGTAAATACAGTTTGATCAATAATTCATGGCTATGGGTGGCATATTTGACTTTTACTCATCCAACACTACACCTCTGCTTGATATCAAGCATTTTTACTGTACCAATCTGGAGAAATTAAACAGCAAAAGTCTCATATTTATACCCAGAGATTGCATATTTCACCATTTTGACTTACTGTAAATACATTTGATCAATAATTCATGGCTATGGGTGGCATATTTGACTTCTACTATCCAACACTACACCTCTGCTTGATATCAAGCATTTTTACTGTACCAATCTGGAGAAATTAAACAGCAAAGTCTCATATTTATACCCAGAGGTTGCATATTTGTTCATTTTGACTTACTGTAAATACAGTTTGATCAATAATTCATGGCTATGGGTGGTATATTCGACTTCTACCTATTCAATACTACACCTCCACTTGATATCAAGCATTTTTACTGTACCAATCTGGAGAAATTAAACATCAAAGTCTCATATTTATACCCAGAGGTTGCATATTTGTTCATTTTGACTTACTGTAAATACACCATATCAATAATTCATGGCTATGGGTGGTATATTGACTTCTACCTATTCAATACTATATCTCCACTTGACATCAAGCATTTTTACTGCACCAATCTGGAGAAATTAAACAGCAACATCTCAAATGTATACCCAGAGGTTGCATATTTCACCCGTTTTGACGTACTGTAAATACACTTTGATCAATAATTCCTAGCTATAGGTGGTATATTTGACTTCTACTCATCCAACACTACACTTCTACTTGATATCAAGCATTTTTACTGTACCAATCTGGAGAAATTAAACAGCAAAAACTCATATTTATATCCGTAGGATGCATACTTCACCATTTTTGACTTACTGTAAATACACTTTGATCAATAATTCCTGGCTATAGGTGGTATATTTGACTTCTACTCATCCACCACTACACCTCAGATTGAAATCAAGTTTTTTACTGCACCAATCTGGAGAAATTAAACAGCAACATCTCAAATGTATACCCAGAGGTTGCATATTTCACCCGTTTTGACGTACTGTAAATACACTTTGATCAATAATTCCTGGCTATGGCTGGTATATTTGACTTCTACTCATCCAAAACAACACCTCTACTTAATATTAAACATTTTTACTGTACCAATCTGGAGAAAATAGACAGCAAAGTGTCATATTTATACCCGGAGAATGCATATTTGACCGTTTTGACTTACTGTAAATACAGTTTGATCAATAATTCATGGCTATGGGTGGCATATTCGACTTCTACCTCATCAATACTATATCTCCACTTGACATCAAGCATTTTTACTGTACCAATCTGGAGAAATTAAACAGCAAAGTCTCATATTTATACCCAGATGCATATTTGACCATTTTTGACTTACTGTAAATACAGTTTGATCAATAATTCATGGCTATGGGTGGTATATTCAACTTCTACCTATTCAATTCTATATCTCCAATTGACATCAAGCATTTTTACTCTAGAAATCTGGAGAAATTAAACAGCAAAGTCTCATATTTATACCCAGAGATTGCATCTTTGTTCATTTTAGACTTACTGTAAATACAGTTTGATCAATAATTCATGGCTATGGGTGGCATATTTGACTTTTACTATTCAATACTACACCTCTGCTTGATATCAAGCATTTTTACTGTACCAATCTGGAGAAATTAAACAGCAAAGTCTCATATTTATACCCAGAGATGCATATTTGTTCATTTTAGACTTACTGTAAATACAGTTTGATCAATAATTCATGGCTATGGGTGGTATATTTGACTTCTACTCATTCAACAATACTACATCTGCTTGATATCAAGCATTTTTACTGTAGAAATCTGGAGAAATTAAACAGCAAAGTCTCATATTTATACCCAGAGATTGCATATTTGTTCATTTTAGACTTACTGTAAATACAGTTTGATCAATAATTCATGGCTATGGGTGGCATATTCAACTTTTCTACTACACCTCTGCTTGATATCAAGCATTTTTACTGTAGAAATCTGGAGAAATTAAACAGCAAAATCTCATATTTATACCCAGAGATTGCATCTTTGTTCATTTTAGACTTACTGTAAATACAGTTTGATCAATAATTCATGGCTAAATGTCCTACACCTCTTGATATCAAGCATTTTTACTGTACCAATCTGGAGAAATTAAACAGCAAAGTCTCATATTTATACCCAGAATTTGCATATTTACTTACACATTTTAATACATGTAAAATAATTCTTACCCAGTCAGTGATTGAAGGCCCTGGAGCAGGTGGTTTGATTACCAGAACATCGCACAGTTGGTGTCTGTGTTAAACACTAATACAGATATGTAAATTTTTTAAATCTTGAACACTGCATAACACAATAAAAGTTATTATAAAAAAATGCTTTCACACACTGAGGGCTTTCCAGTATTTGTTGAGCAAAATCGCTGCGGCTGCGCTGCCATGTCTTTTTTTTAAGTTGAAAAAGTCATTACTCGGAGGTTGTGGGAAGGCCTCCGCGGCTGCCTTTGCCATCTAAATAATGACACAATATGCAATGTATATATAATGGCAAAATGGTTAAATGTGAATCTAAACATCATCGCTGTCCCCCAAATATTTTTATCTTCAATTTTACTCTTACCATGACGACTATTACACCACAACTGCTGCCATCTTGTTGAACTGAATGGTGCATGGTATTCCCTTTCAGTTTTATGTTCACCCAGTCTGTTTTACTGTGGCAGGTCCTCCTCATTTTGAAGTAGTCTCTGTGCATGAACAATGAATTTAAATATGAATGTATTCAGACATACAATATGAACACAACATAGGATGATGGTGTTGAACACAGCTTTATGTATTGGATATTAAAGGACTGAAAAATGTTGCAATACACAAAGACATCATGAAATTGGTCCTCTCCAAAAGTGACTTTTATGTCTTCTTTGTGTTGATATGACATCCTGTCAATGATTCTTACATTTTTTTTACAGTAACATGGCACACAATCCTCCTCTCACTCCTGCTCCACATACTATGTAATGTGTGTCACGGCAACTGCTGCCTAACTGCAGGCTCATATGTGATTTCTTGATTTCAACTGATGTGGCAAGGGAAGGAGATCTTTTTTATAAAGCAAATGTGCATGCTGAATGTATTCCCTTATGTCTCTTCTTTGCATCTTAAATGTAAGAGACTGAGATGTAAGAAAAATATGGGAGTCATTTAAAAATGGATCTAATTGTCTGTATGGGACAAGTACATTATTCTTGCCTATTATCCTTTTCATGTTGTTTGATAGTGTGTATTACCTTTTCCCTGTTTGAACAACACTTGTAAAAAAAATACATAACATTTTAGTCAGAGATGCCGATTAGTTGAACCACAATAAGTACCGAAATCTTTGCGCAGCATTGTCCGACCCCCCCTTCTCATTGTAGTTGGTTGCTGGATCAACCAAATACACGCTGCTTTCTGCTGCATTGATGTACTGTAACCAAAGGACACACAAAAAATGTAATTTCAAAATGTGCATACATCAATCATGAAATATTTTAACGCAATTATATTTTATAAATGTATTCACTACTTACCAGAAACTTCCAATGTACATTTCTGATATTTACAAAGGACACAATGGCTTGATAGCTGTCAAACTTTACCTGTAACACAAAAAAGAACAATATGAAAGTCTCATTTGAATGGACTATATTTACTATGACATTAACATGTAAAAAAAAAAAAGATTCTGATTTTGGTCAAAGTTTAGAAGGAACACACAGTCACATAAACATTTTTACTGTACTAATCTGGAGAAATTAAACAGCAAACATACATACCTTGCAAACTGTGTCTTCTGATTTGTTCTCTTTTCCCAAAGAGGATCACACCAGCAGTGTAATGATTTAAGATGTACATGGTATTTTCCAAGTTATACTTATTGACCATGTCATGAAGGAGGCACTCGATGATCTGAAGAGTTGATGAACATACAGTTTATCAGCAGTAAATCCAAAAGCCGTTGTAAACATTGTAGACATGCTTCATATACTGCCGTTTTTTACTGTAAATAATACAAGCTATTCAATAATTGACATGGCTATGGGTGGCATATTAATTTTACCTATTCAAACTACACCTCCACTTGATATCAAGCATTTTTACTGTACCAATCTGGAGAAATTACAACAGCAAAGTCTCATATTTATACCCAGAGATTGCATATTTGTTCATTTTAGACTTACTGTAAATACAGTTTGATCAATAATTCATGGCTAATGAAGCTGATATTTGACTTTTACTCATCCAACACTACACCTCCACTTCTTGATATCAACAAAAGTAGTTTACTGTACCATCTGGAGAAATTAAACAGCAAAGTCTCATATTTATACCCAGAGATTGCATCTGTTGTTCATTTTAGACTTACTGTAAATACACCATAAATCAATAATTCATGGCTATGGGTGGCATATTCGACTTCTACTCTATTCAATACTATATCTCCACTTGACATCAAGCATTTTACTGTACCAATGCTTTAATTACTTAGTCTTTTTATATATTATACCCAGAGGATAAGCTCATATCTTGTCATTATGAATGCATACTGTGTAAGCCATAATCAATAATTCATGGCTATGGGTGGTATATTCACTGTGGCGTATAATGATGTTGTTTCCTACTGAGCTGAGAGGGCACCACAGAAACAACCACTTTTTACTGCCTTTCCACAATGCTTCAAGCTGAGGATAATAAAAAATATTTATACCCAGAGATTGCATATCTCGCTCTAGTCTCATATTTATAAACATACATAGTTGATCTACTGTACAAAATAAGGAGACAATAATTCAGTTTTATCATAAAAGTTATATTTGAGGGATAAATAGCCCAACCAGACCAGCAACGTGTGAGGTTTAATATACAATTCATAATCAATAATTCATATTAAGGGTGGCATATTCGACTTCTACGTATCACTATATTCCTACTCTGACATCACCATTTTACTGTAGAAATTCCAGAGAAATTAAAATGAGCAAAAATCTCATATTATACACGGAGGCAAGCATGGCGTTTGGATGCTATGGGGCGGATGCTAACGCTAGCTGGCGAATAAGCGTTGCTTTACTAGCGAGTGAAATCACCAAGAATGTTGCTGCTATGATGGAGGATAAGTTTTCTGCTCTCCAATAAACTGGACAAGTTAGTGTCGAATTATGAACAGGACAAGAAAGCGGCTAGCAGAAGCTGAAAACCGTATATCCACCGCGGAGGATTTAATGAATGTAATGGAATCACGGCTGGCTGCTGCTGAATCTACCTGGTGCTCTTCAAACCCAGATGATTCTACAAGAAGCAAGATCTCGCAGAGACAACTTAAAGGTTTTCGGAGTAAAGAGGCGTCGAAGGAAAGAATGCTGAAGCCTTCTTTGAAGCATGGCTGCCTAAAGTACTTAACATTAAAGTCAAAAATGACAAGATACGTCTCGACCGTTGCCATAGAACTTTAGGTCATCCAAAGCCTGGATTTCCACGGGTGGTGTATATGAAACTTCATAACCCAGGTGATAAGATGAGGATCCTGAAAGCACTCAACGGGATGCCGAGGCTTGAATATGAAGGAGCTAAAATCACCATCAAGCAGGATATCCCTAAGGCTATACTGGAAAAGCGACGAGAATACAACGTAGTTTGTCAGCATCTCATCAACAGGAAGATCCCGTTCAAGATGCGATTTCCAGCTACCCTGTGCTTCAAAATCAACAAGAAAGAGCATGTTTGTGTCAAGCGCCCGAAGAAGCAGAGGAGGTGCTCAAATCAGTGACATACGGGGATCGATGCTGATGCACAATATGAACATGGGTCGGACGAAGAACTACAGCGGTCACGGACTGATGAAGAAGGTGGCGAGGATAATGGAAGATTAAAATATTGCTCATTTTCAAATGACAGGTTGGTTCGGTTGGGGGCGTTCTTCTCTTTACTTTTCTCTGCACAATGGCAGGGTGGAACACGGATAGACACTTATTTCTATATTTGCCTTTTCTACTACGTATCAGGTTACTGAACATAGTATGAGTGCCCTGTTTTACATGGTATTCTTATAGCCTGTATGATTATTATTACTTTAAAAGTTGAAATGTCCTTCTGTGTTCTCCTTTATCTTGTTTTTCTTATTTTATTTACATACTGCACAATTAAGGTCTGCTGCTAATTGGGGCATATCTGAGGGGGGTGACTAGGGGCGAGGGGGAGTTAGATTAGCACAGTAGGAGAGGAGTGCTTACATTGAGCTCCTACAGATGGGTTCAGGCTCTCAGCTTCACGGGGCTCCTGTGATCTTTGCATCTATCCTTTTGATAGGTGCTGTTTTTTCATTTGGGGTGAGGTTTTGTGTTTTTTTTCAGGTATGTGTCATTTTATTTTTGATATTTATGATCGAGGGCATTATTAGCATAGCAGGGCAGAGATATGCAAGTGTGGTCACGCTGTTCTATTTGGCAGGGTTAATATGCTACATATTGGGCATAATTTTTTTTTTTTGTTACTTTTACAATATCTTTAGTTTATGAGTACAACTAATTATATCTCACTTAATATAAATGGGGCGAATAATGTGATTAAGCGTAAAAAGTTACTATCCTGGTTAAAGAAAGAGAAAGTCAATATAGCCTTACTACAGGAAACTCACCTGGATGATAAACAACATGAAAAATTAAAAAGAGAATGGGTCGGGCAAATATATTATTCTTCCTTTTCAACAAATAAAAGAGGAGTGGCCATCCTCATTAATAAAAACACTCCATTTACCCTAGATAGCTGTATTAAAGATAAAAATGGACGATACATCCTCATATCTGGTGTCTTATATGGAGAGCATGTCATGATTGGCTGCTTATATGCTCCGAATACATATGAAAAGGAATTTTATTCCTCTTTGTTGGCTGATGTTTCCTCTCTCTCCTCTACATATATGATTTTAGCTGGAGACTGGAATTCTATGGCAGACCCAGAGGCTGACCATAACCCGCCTTCTATGGCTAAACCTTGAAAATGACTAGGGCTATGAATGAAGTATGTGCTGATTTAGACCTGTTTGATCGTGGAGGGTTTTACATCCTATAGAGAGAGATTTTACATTTTTCTCTGCAGCCCACCAGACACACTCGAGAATTGATTTTATATACACCTCTAGGCAGGTGCTTGATAGAGTGGAAAATGTAGTATAGGTAACAGGATATTGTCAGACCACGCCAATGTGTCTATGGTGGTTGCCCACCTTTTACCATCCTACCACTGCAGATGGCGATTGAACTCTTCCATTTTAAATAACCCAGCTTTTGTAGACTATATGGAAAGGCAAATTAGACAATTTTTGGATATTAATGATAATAAAGATACCAATCCTCAATATTATGGGAGACTCTCAAAGCCTATGTTAGAGAGTGGCCATCTCATATTGCTCTGCAAGGAAAAAAGAGGCCATGAAAAAACAGACTGACTTGGAAAAACAGCTGTCAGACCTAGAAAAAGACCTTAAGAGTACACCCTCTGAGGCTCTACATATCAAAAGCAGGCTTAACACGTTCTGCTCTTAACCAATTGTTAACACAAAAGCGGAGGCCAATATGTTTCACATAAGGCACAGGCTGTTTGAAATGGGGGATAAACCGGGCTGACTACTTGCACGTTTAGCAGCAGGTAGACAGAATTACAACTCAATATCTTCACTTAAAAGATGAGTCTGGGAAAATCATTATGAGACTGCAGTTCTCACTGACATAATGAGCAATTTTTATAAAAAGCTCTATGCACCCGACCCATTCTTTAATGAGGAGAATATGCACAACTTTTTAGGAGAACTCAATTTACCATCCCTATCTGAGACTGATCAAGATTTTTTAGGGAGCGCCATTACAACGAAAAGAGGTCACAGGCGATTAAATCATTGCAGAGTGGAAAAGCGCCTGGGCCGGATGGGTATGGCCCAGAGTTTTATAAAAAGTTCCAAAACCTATTAATAGGCCCCCTTACTAAAATGTATCTCCATTCTATAGAAATAGGTCAGTTTCCACCCACATTATACAGTGCAAATATCTCTGTGCTTTTAAAAAAAGGGAAGCCTGCCAACGAATGCGGCTCATATCGCCCCATTAGTCTAATAAACGTGGATGCTAAGATATATTCTAAAGTGCTAGCAAAGAGGTTGGAAAATCACCTCCCCCTTTTAATTAATGACTGTCAAACTGGGTTTATTAAAAATAGGGTTTCACAGTCAAATATGAGGAAACTGATTAATGTTATACAGTACACTGGTTCACATAAGAAGGAAGGTATTGTTATTTCCTGTGACTCGGCCAAAGCTTTTGATAATATCTTGTTTCCTTACTTATTCACCATAATGGAGAAGTTTGGTCTTGGTAAGAAATACATTAAGATGCTAAAATTGATTTATCACTCTCCAAAAGGCAAGTGTCCTGGTTAATGGCATGCTTTCTCCCGAATTCAGTTTAAGTAGGTCAGTTAGGCAGGGGATCGATGTCGCCCTTACTGTTCAATTTAGCCATAGAACCGCTGGCAGAGGCGATTAGAAGCCATGTTAAGATAACAGGAATTAAAGTGGGTTCGTTACTTATAAAATGGCTTTATATGCTGACGATTTATTATTATTTGTGTCAAATCTTTCAGAATCTATTCCAGCTATACTGTCAGTTATCCAGACTTTTGGCACTTTTTCAGGGTACAGAATAAATTTTGACAAATCTTTTGCTATGCCACTAGGGGGCGGTGTAACACCAAGTTTGGCTAACTTCCCATTTTCTTGGTCATATCTGGATTCACATACTTAGGAATTTCCATCTCTCCTAATGTAAAAGATTTATTGAAATCTAACTTCTCCAAAGTGTTACAGGGCGTTAGGAGTGACCTTGAGAGATGGTTTGACCTTCCAGTGTCCTGGATGGGTAGAATGAATCTAATTAAGATGAATGTGCTACCCAGGTTGCTCTACCCTATGCAGATGTTGCCATTATACCTTACAAAGAAACTAATCAGGGAAATTGAGAGGGATTTTTCTAAATTCATATGGCATGGTAAAAAACCCCGGTTAAGTATGAGGACTCTGCAACTACCCAAAAAAAGCGGAGGATTAGCGTTCCCGAATTTATTGTATTATAATTGGGCCTGTCATTGCCGTATTATACATGAGTGGGTCCATGATTTTCTTTCTGATGGTCCAGAGCCTATTGAGGGATGGGAATGCGCACCGCATGTACTATTGGCTGAACTTACAAATACACAAAAAGTACAGTCCAAGTTGTTGGATAGTCCGATACTTCTAAACTCGATAAAGATTTGGAAAAACATCACAACTTTTGTGGGTAGGAAGAATATATCCTCATATCTGACACCACTCATTGGTAACAGACAATTTATCCCAGGAATCGGGAGTTCTGTTTTTAGGTCTTGGTTCCACAAAGGCATTAGGGTTATAGGAGACTTGCTGGACAATGATGGTGCTCTCATGTCTTTTAGAATGATTGAGAATAAGTACGGAGTTCAGAGGAAAGACTTCTTCGCCTATCTACAAGTTCGCCACTTTATAAATATGGGTACTGAGTTTGCTTTCGACCAACCCAGTCTTGGACCTCTGGAAAAATCTATTATGTACTATACACAGAAGAAAGGCTTGATTACATATTTTTATAATACATTCTTGGGTCACAACAAATATAACCTGGACAAGTTGGTGGGGAAATGGGAAAAGGACCTTGGAACTGAATATGATAAGGACTGTTGGATGACTTGTATGGAATCTACCCACACCATTTTCCTAGGTAGTAGGTTTAAAGAAATGCAATACAGGATTCTTCATCGACAACATAGAACCCCCGAATTCCTAAACAAAGTTGATCCAAGCAGATCCACAATGTGTATTAAATGTAAAAAAATGGATGGTACTTATATACATTGTTTTTGGGAATGTCCTAAGATCGCAAGGTTCTGGTCTTGTGTGACAAAAGAGTTGAGTTCAATTATGAAATCTAGGATATGTAAAGATCCTGGGCATTTTCTATTGGGGCTGCCATCAAAGTCTGGGGTTTTAGACCCCAGAAGATCAAAACTTCTTAATAAATTGCTCTGTTTGGCCAGAAAATGTATCCTATTTAATTGGATCCATGAAAAACCACCATCGGTAACTCAGTGGTAGAGAAATCTATAGAGTTCTTCCAATGGAAAGACTTAGTGCTAAATTGAAAGAGAGAGAAGAAAAATTCATAGACTTATGGCGGCCACTAATGGATTACCTGCCTAGAGAACTAGCCACTATTATTTATAATGGGGATGATACCTTAGACTGGAGAGCCCCAGTTGCGTTGTCACAATTTGTTCAATAACATGCCCAAATGCACTCATATTTAGTCAGATATGTATATATATATGCCCATGCGTGCACCTATATGTAATATTGATATGAATGAGCAACAGTGTTAAGAACGATGATGGACTGCCTGCCCTCCACTTTTCCTTCTTTTTTTTTTTTTTTTTTTTTTTTTTTTTTTCCCTGTTTGTTTGTTTGTTTGTTTGTTTTTGTTGTTGTTGTTTGTTGTATTTCTTATCTATTTATTTACTTATGTTTCTTTTTTGGGGTTATTTTTCACCTTAAGCGCTATGAATTAATCATTGACACATATGTTGTAATAAAATGGGAAACACAATAAAATATTGTTATAAAAAAAAATAAAATCATTTTATTATAAATGATTAACATCTTCCACTGCTGTCTTTCAGTATGGATTCAGCAATGTATTCCATGTTACCATGGAAGTATTTGTTTCATCATGTATTTTTCTCCCAACTGATACCAATTTTTATGGTATCAGTTGTATGTACTGTAGAATGCCATACCTCTATCATGCATTTTTCTGCACAATTATGCACTGATGACATTTTGGAATTTACTCTCAAGAAAATGCTGTATATATATATATATCTATATCTATATATATATATATATATATATATATATATATATATATATATATATATATATATATATATATATATATATATATATATATATATATATATATATATATATATATATATATATATATGTATATGTATATATATATATATATATATATATATATATATATGTATATATATATATATATATATATATATATATATATATATATATATATATATATATATATATATATATATATATATATATATATATATATATATATATATATTATTTATTTATGTTAGTGGTTTAATTGGCAAATGATAGTGTCTATACCTGAGACAGAATATTCAGTTATTTGAATGATTCTTACCTGTTTTTCTCCTTCTTAAGCTCAGTTTTCACTGATTTCTTAGACTTGGGCTTTTCTTGTGGATGCTATTTGTAAAAAGAATGTTATCATTAATAAAAAATATTCAAATATGCATAGGTAATTGCATGTTAAGGCAGTTTATGAAAAAAAAATAGTATCATTAGTTGGTACCCCATATGTACATATATGTATGTATATATATATATATATATATATATATATATATATATATATATATATATATATATATATATATATATATATATATATATATATATATATATATATATATATATAGGCTATATATATATATATTTTTTTGATATTAGTAAAATATAGTGTAATACAACCTGTGTTGGAGCATGGACTGGTGCATCTGCAGTTGTGGCCTGTGTGACCTCTTCCGGTGTCTGTTGTCTCAGATGCCTTGGATTGAGAGATAGATGTGTGTTGTTTCTAAAAAAAAAATTATAAATAACAAATATGCTTAGTTCATTCCTGAAATTATTTTTGACGTTTTCATCTAGAATTACAATGGTAAGTTGAGGAACCCTTCAGAAATATTGTTTTCTCCTACTGAGTGTATGGGCCAGATCCTTAACAGGATTTCACTGCTTTTGTGACCGCTAAACTGTGCCAGTGAGGGAATCCACAAATCATGCAACGGGTGAAATGCTGACTGCACTGCAACTCCTAGCTGTACTGGCCCAATTTGCATGCATTTAAATTAGGGAATTCAGCGCAATATTACCCCATTCCTATGCAAACAAACCTCATTACAAATACCTTCTAATTCACAAAGACCAGCGCTCATTGCCACAGGCAGTGAAGCGGAGCAAATTTATACCAGCGAGACCTGTGTTTTAAATCCACACGGGTTGTCTGTCTCCCTCTCCCTCTCCCTCTCTCTCGCTCTATGGGAATTCTGTGTGAATGGAAAGATTCTTCCTGATGATCTTCAGTGTATAAATGGGCTAAGACCGACTTGTAGTATTCAGTCAATTAATTTTAAAATAAACAAGTTGGCGCGGAGCTGTCCATGGTCCTGAATCTTGTGTACTGACCTTTTACCTCAGAAAAGAGCTCTTTGCTACAGATTTAACCCTTTATTTGGTCAAGCAAGAAAAAAGTAAAGACTAAATTTGCATAAGAAAAGAGAGTACAAAATTGAAATAATGTTTTAAAACAGAGTAGGCCGTCTTTGTGTCTCGGCAAATAACGTTAACTGAAAAAAGTATGTCGCTGGAAATAACGTATAACTCAATCAAGTTACTGTGAATAGTTCTAAATAATATGCTCCTGGCATGATAGTAGTCGTTATGTAGGCTCTGCTCCACAGTTAGCACTATCGAGTGCAATTTGCAATCATTTTATGCCGGAGACAGAGAGAGAGAAGAAAAAAGAGAAACCATGTGGATTTAAAACACAGGTCTCGCTGGTGTAAATTTGCTGCGCTCACTGCCTGTGGCAATGAGCGCTGGTCTTTGTGAATTAGAAGGTATTTGCAATGAGGCTTGTTTGCATAGGAATTGGGTAATTTTGTGCTGAATTCCCTAATTTACATGCATGCAAATTGGGCTGGTGCAGCTAAGGGTTGCAGTGCAGTTTGTGTTCAGTTTGCATGCATTTCACCCGTTGCGTTCCTTGTGGATTGCACGCTATTGTTTTTCTTTCAGTAGCACATTTTTAGCGGTCGCAAAAGCAGTGCAATCCTGTTGAGGATCTGGCCCTTTTTGTGTTATCTTAGCAATATAAAATATACATAATTATGTACACATGACTACTAACGAACTCTTGTAAAAATACAAAAGTGACAGAGTATTCATGGCTTGAATGCTGACATGTTCATAGGCGTCACAGTCGGTGTGATCATGACTAAATGGTGTCTAGATACCTTTGCTTTCTGGCTCCTGAACTCGAATGCCTTTGACAGAGGGTCACATAGTCAGAGGTCCAAGGTGGAGCAGGTGGGGGATGGGGACTCTGGGTTCCATCGTTCAAGGGCAACTCTGTGTTTCTTTTTTTTTTCAGGAGAGAGTAGGTATAGTTACTGCACACTGCACCATTTAACGATTCAAGGTTAGAACAGTAGGCGTTAAAAGATAATGCTAGCACATATAACATACAATTTTTATCCTGATCTGGAATAAATGGCTAAAGAACAGATTATCGTACAATGCTGTACCTATGTACTCTTTAAGCAGACTAATAACATATTATGATAGCATATGCATTTTAAATACATAAGTCAATAAATAAATATTTTTTTCCCTTGTACAAAAACTTCTACATCAATATTTGTCACTTACCCTTTTAATTGAACGCAGAGAGTCTTTGTATTCCCTTAAAAGAGGCGTTGTGGGTCAGCCGGTATGACTGGGCCGAAGTCGTCAAGCCTAGTGAAGGTGCGTCGTTGAAAGCGGACCCTCTTAAGGTCCCACTGGCTCTTTTCCATGACTCCTTGCGTCCTGTTGTCCTTTGTGAAGTTCTGTTTTGATCCAGAAATTCAAAATAAAATGTAATTTACTTGTTACGTATTATTATTTTATCAACTCGGTACTGCTCTCTGTACAGAACAACACTATAGTCGTTCATTAATAATTCAAGTGATTAATTTTACCTGCGTTCTTTTGTTTGCATTTGCTTTGTATCTTTTTCTGAGCCTGTCATACAAGGGGCCTTTACCATGGCGGCTGAGGTCACCTAGGAAAAGATACACAGTACATTTAGTATATATGTATCCATGACAGGAATAGTGACAGCTCTATGATACATATTACCAACAAAATGGGGATGACACTGCAGAGGATAAACTCACCCAACATGATACTGGACCACAAAGCAGCATGGGGAGAAAGTACCTCTCTAGAGAAGAAACAAATTTTGGGCAAAAGTAAACATTTGGTTCCCCATTTTGATCCAGAACTCCATCGTGTATGACTTTCTCAAAGTGTCTTTGGAATGGTGTTGGTCCCATATCATTCTGGAAGAAAACACAAAGCATTTTAGGTTTGTTGTGGTGCAAAAATATATATTCTTTTCCTTTGTTAACTTATAACCATCAAAATTATTTTATTTTAGTTACATTTTGACAAAGGAATTTCAGTATTACTGTATACATTCACACTTAGTAAAGTTACATACAACAAGTGAACATACTGTTTGTTTAATGAAATGTCATAACCATAACACAACCAATGTCACCAGTAAAAAATCTGAAATGGACAGTGGCAGCTTTTGGCTGTTTGAAGATTATTACCTGTTCTTACAATTTTATTAGCACATACAAATGACTATATTAAACTAAAAAAATGACACCTGCCTTTCTCAGTTACAGTAGCAGCTCCCTGTCATAAGTATTGTTACTTTTTCCATCATATATTTTGAAAAACAGAGCAAAATGCTATGCACCATTTACAAAACTGATTACTTACCACAAAGTCTTCCTCCTGTATTGCTTTCTCATCTAAGTCAAGGGGTCCAGCACTGGTCAGGAGTCTTTGCAGGTTGTGAAAGTTTTTTTCAACCTCCTGGTCGCTGCATGGGCTTGAGAACACCACAGCAGTGCATTGGACGATTTCATCAAGCTCCTGGAGTGTGGTGGCTTGTGTCATCAGTCCGAAGATGTGCATTGCCAGGTGGTAGTGTTTGTGAGCACTTTGGAAAAGAATAAATACATACCCAAACTGAAATACTTGTGAACACCTTATCATGTCAAATACAAATACATAAACAAACTACTTACTGCTTCCGGCAAAGATCCTTTGCGTTTTTCATTATGTGGCTGAGACATCTGTGCAGAACAGGTATGTGGAAGGCCTCATTCTGTCCTTGTCCTGTGACAATGTCAAAATAAACTGACAGAAGTTCTTTGAGACTCATTCCACAAAAGTTCTGTGAAATGGACTCCATGAGGACCAGAGAACCATCACACATGTACATCACACATCTGTTCTTCAGACGTCTTCCATGGCATCTGATGCAGTCCGTCATGAAGGACCCCAGGAAAAATGACAGAGAGGACGTTGTGTGTTCACATGTGACAAATGTCGCCACAGGGATTGGTGATCCACCTTTCAAAGGATGTCTGACCACTATTTCATATATATAAAATGGTGCCCTTCCTTCCTTAGACTTTTTTATAATGCTCCCTGTTGCATCCACATAAACTATATCCTCCTTAGCCCTTTCAGAAAAAATCTGAATGGTCTCCAGAGACCACAGCATTACTCCCTTTGGGTGCTGGAGCACTTTTTGAATTACACCCCCCTCTTCCTGAAGCTCATCTTCAATGATCCTCTGGAGGCTCATCATTTCATTTTTGTGTCTCCGTAGTCTCTTTCTTGCACTCCAAGAAATTGTCTTCATCACACCTGTTGTTGGTACTTCATCCCTGCACCCGGATTCCTCCACAGTCTCATCTAGTTTACTTAGCTTTTCCAGGTACAGAGAACGGGGGAGTTTTGAAGTCAGTGTTTTTGATATGACTTCCCTTTCTTTACCACAGACAGGCCTCCTTCTCAGCTCGTGACGATCATGTCTGACTGAGTCTCCCTGGAAGGTCACCACAGCTTTCAATGATGATTCACTGTCCACCTTCACCTTCACACATACAGGGCAGTCATCAAACATACAGTACCCAAAACAGGTGAAGAGTGGACTGTCTCTTGATGATGATATTGGCTTGACCCTGTGACGTTTAAATGCGAAACTACAAAAAGGATGAATTGTGCGAATCCCTTTGGACATGATATTTGTCCACTCAGATGTTTTGAACTGATTTCCCTGTTGCCTCTTTCGAAGGTAGGCCCAGTCCTCTGCAGAAATGAAAAAAAAGCATGGCTGCTGTGGCAATTTCTTGATAAAATATAAAGTTTCTGAATCTGCACTACCTGAAGAGGGTGTGTGGTTGTTTGAACTGACTGAGTGACTTGTTGTGCTTTGGACATGTGGAGGAGGAAGAGCAGAACTCAATGTGCTACTGTCAACTTTTGCACCAGGAGGAGGAGAAGGAGGAGGACTGTTGCTGCTGACACACAATGGAGAACTTGAGGTGCTTGTGTCAAATAGTGGTGGAGGAGGAGGAGGAGGACGAAGAGGAGGAGGAAGAGAAGGAGGTGGTGGAGGTGGAGGAGGTGGCGGCGGTGGAGGGGGTGGAGCAGGTGGAGGGGGTGGAGGAGGTGGGGTAGATGGAGCAGGTGGAAGTGGTGGAGGAGATGGAGCAGGTGGATGAGGATGGAGGTGGGGTGGAGGACAGGTGGAAGGTGGAGGAGGTGGAGCAGGTGGAGCCAGAGGAGGGGGGAGAGGAGCAGGTGGAGCAGTGGTGGGAGGAGATGGAGAGGTGGTTGAGGAAATGGAGCAGGTGGGAGCAGGTGGAGGAGGTGAAGCAGGTTGGGGGGAAGGAGGAGATGGAGCAGGTGGAGGAGGTGGAGCAGGTGGATTAGGTGGAGGTGGAGGAGGTGGAGAAGGTGGAGCCGTGGAGCGGTGGAGGGGCTGGAGGAGATGGAGCAGGTAGAGGAGGTGGAGTAAGTGGAGCAGGTGGAGGAGGTGAAGCAGGTTGGGGGAAGGAGGAGATGGAGCAGGTGGATGAGGTGGGAGGTGGAGCAGGTGGATTGGAGGTGGAGGGTGGAGGAGGTGGAGAAGGTGGAGGGGTGGGAGGAGATGGAGCAGGTAGAGGAGGTGGAGTAAGGGGAGCAGGTGGAGGAGGTGAAGCAGGTTGGGGGAAGGAGGAGATGGAGCAGGTGGATGAGGTGGGAGGTGGAGCAGGTGGAGGTGGAGGGGTGGAGGAGGTGGAGAAGGTGGAGGAGGTGGAGCCGGTGGAGGGGCTTGAGGGGCTGGAGGAGGTGGAGGAGGTGGAGAAGGCTGGAGGAGATGGAGCAGGTAGAGGAGGTGGAGTAAGGAGCAGGTGGAGGAGGTGAAGCAGGTTGGGGGAAGGAGGAGATGGAGCAGGTGGATGAGGTGGAGGGAGGTGGATGAGGTGGAGAGGTGGAGGAGGTGGAGGGAGGTGGAGCAGGTGGAGGAGGTGGAGCAGGTGGAGGGGGTGGGGAGCAGGTGGAGCAGGTGGAGCAGGTGGAGGATGGGGACTCTGGGTGCGGCCACCATCAGGTGGAGCCTGTCTTGTTAGAGCCTGAATTGAAATTAAAGCCCAAAGATCAATGATATCTTAAGTAAAGCACACTCTTCAAAAGTCTAAAGACATAACCACTCACTGAATCATGCTTGGCTGAATTCAGGCTGACATTGCAAATGCCAATACTAACAATAATTATATTGACAATATTAGTTATAATAATGGCAATGATAATTAAAAATAAAAATAAACATTACCATTAAAATTTCAAATTCCAAAAACTGCATAGACAGGCGGTCGATAAAAAATAAAGACATGTCAGCACAGTCATGAAAGGAAATTAACTGAATAAATTACATGTCTTAAATCAGAAATATGTAGAATAAATAAAATTACCTTTTGATGTTTTAGGTAGACCTGTTTCAGGCTCACCCTATTTATGTGCACATTAGGGATTACTAAATCAAGGCACACATCTCCCCAGAAGCCTTGAGCTGAACAGGTTTTTTTCATCAGTAATGGACACACCAGCTGATAGCCTGTCAATGCTCAACTGAATGTCTTCCACTCTTAGGGTTATTTTCCTGGACTTTAGGACACAGAAAAAATAGCCATTAAGTGAGAAAACACAATTATTAGAAAGCGTATTACTTTGAAGAAGATCAAGATGTTTTCTTTGTTTTTTTTTTTTTTTTTGAAAATAGAATTGCTTAACACATACCCGTCCAAATGAAGAGAAGACATAGACTCTGTATAAAAGGAGTACAACAAGAAGAAAATAAATAAAGTAGTCATTGAAACAAGTGATTCATATTAAACTCTAACATTTATATGTCAAAACATCCAATTAGAATAATCAATGGTCATACAATACACATAATTTATTATGAAGAAATATTGAATATTGACTAAATATATGTATGTATATATATATATATATATATATATATATATGTATATATATATATATATATATATATATATATATATACTATATATTTATATATATATATATACATATATATATATATATATATATATATATATATATATATATATATATATATATATATATATATACAAGTTAATGTAACATTTTGATCCAAGTGCTTGTCTTATGTCTTACACTCTAATATTATATATGTTCAGTACAACATATACGACTGCCACTTTAAGAAATAAAATACAAGGGTTAAATTTTTAATTTCGGAGTTGATAAAGTAAAAAATTTACATTTTTATAACAAACTCACAAATTGATGAATTTCACTTTAATAAATATAAAATAATGAAACTCAAAATTTTCTATTTTATTTGGAGTGGTGGCCAATCAAATTGGAGAAAAGGGCAAATTATCTAATTTATATGAAAGAATTTGTATTCTTTGTATTCTATTCCTTTACCTACAAATTTGCAGTATCAGAAAAGCTGTAATATGAGCTCTCCTGTTAATTGCTCACAAAAACTTAACAGCAACGTTGGACCAGTGGAAATAAAGAAACTGTATAGAAAACTTAACAGCATAGCTAAAAATGCGCCTGGTTGCCTACCTGCGGAACTGGAAGCCTGTTATAACCTTCTAACCTGAATGAATATAAATATTTAGGTGGGTAGAGATTTCTAGGTTCAGCATGGCCCCTCCCCCCACCTCCCTCTCAGACACTTTTATGAGCTAATTTTATTTTAGATGTATCACTTTTATTGACATTGTCTTATCGATGAAAACAAAACACGCGTCATTACTTTTTTTTTTTGTCTAAATTGTTGAAAGTCTGTGTGAGTTTGACTGTCAAGGAACTGGTTTTAATAAATGTTCCAATTCATGACTTATGAACTCGAAATTTTCGGAAAACAACAGGAACACACAGTTTATAAAGTTGAAATTTGCGACCTTAAACCTCGAAATTTTTCAGTTTCTTTCTTTCTTTTTAATTTCTGAAAGTGGCCCTAATAGGCCGTTGTAAAAGTGCGCTTCAGCCACAGAAAGGCAACAAAATGTCAGACAACAGGGGTGTCAGTGACCAAACAGAGTTTTTACTGCCTGAGCCTATTTTTTAAGTTTCTTCCAGGGAGTTTTACAATTACTGCAACCACAAGGTCTATGGAATACTTTTGGTGTCCCAGTAAAGAGCACACTTGACAGAGTTGTAGAGATACGTTAATAAGAGTGTATTAATTATGTCGACACGACAGAGCTGTACAGAGTTTGATATGTGGTTATCCATTCGGCTGTTTTTCGACTTGTTTTTAAAAGCGTTTAAAAATATTTTATCTACTTCTGACCCGAGTTCTGCTGTTTAATTTGATGTCATGATTGGCATGTGTTACAGCACTTACCCTCTCTTTCCAGGCATGGTTATAAGAAAAGTGTAATGCAAAGGCAGGTCAACAAAATGTAGGACCGATCACTCCATCTGACTGTCTTCTTCACCAAAGGTAACCTTCCTCAAGGCATGATGGGAGAACCTTCAAGAATGATGGGGATGGGTTGTGTAGGTGTTGAATTATTGATTAAGGCTGTATTTACAGTAAGTGAAAAGCCATTACAGGTATAATAGAGGTTCAACTTATGCTTTGATAGATTGGTACAGTAAGATGCTTGATATAAAGATAGATTTAAGACAGAAATCATTTTAATCTTACATGTGTAACGGATACAGTATATAAATATATGTAAATATCTATTTGAATTTCTTTGTCGAATGAGCAGAGAGAGCAAGCATAACCATAATAGGCAGAGGAATTTAGGAGTAAGTCAGAAGGAGGAGATGTGAGGATGCCACCCATAGCCATGAATTATAATGTATTTACAGTAAGTCCAAAAACGGTCAAATATGCAACCTCTGGGTATAAACACGAGACTTTGCTGTTTAATTTCTCCAGATTTCTACAGTAAAAATGCTTGATATTAAGAAGAGGTGTAGTGTTGATGAGCTAAAGTCAAATATACCACCCATAGCCAGGAATTATTGATCAAATTGTATTTACAGTAAGTCAGAAATGGTGAAATATGCAATATCCTGGTATAAATATGAGACTTTGCTGTTTCTTTTCTCCAGATTGGTACAGTAAAAATGTTTAATATTAAGTAGAGGTGTTGTTTTGGATGAGTAGAAGTCAAATATACCAGCCATAGCCAGGAATTATTGATCAAAGTGTATTTACAGTAAGTCAAAAATAAACAAAGATGCAACCTCTGGGTATAAATATGAGACTTTGCTGTTTAATTTCTCCAGATTGGTACAGTAAAAATGCTTGATGTCAAGTGGAGGTGTTGTATTGAATGAGCAGAAGTCAATATGCCACCATAGCCAGGAATTATTGATCAAAGTGTATTTACAGTAAGTCAAAAATGGTGAAATATGCATCCTACGGATATAAATATGAGACTTTGCTGTTTAATTTCTCCAGATTTCTACAGTAAAAATGCTTGATATCAAGCAGAGGTGTAGTGTTGGATGAGTAAAAGTCAAATATAACACCCATAGTCATGAATTATTGATTATGGTGTATTTACAGTAAGTCAAAAATGGTGAAATATGCATTCTCCCGGTATAAATATGAGATTTTGCTGTTTAATTTCTCCAGATTTCTACAGTAAAATGCTTGATATCAAGTGGAGGTGTAGTGTTGGATGAGCAGAAGTCAAATATACCACCCATAGCCAGGAATTATTGATTAAACTGTATTTACAGTAAGTCTAGAAAATGAACAAAGATGCAACTTCTGGGTATAAATATGAGACTTTGCTGTTTAATTTCTCCAGATTTCTACAGTAAAAATGCTTGATATCAAGTGGAGGTGTAGTGTTGGATGAGCAGAAGTCAAATATACCACCCTTAGCCTTGAATTATTGATCAAACTGTATTTACAGTAAGTCTAAAATGAACAAAGATGCAATCTCTGGGTATAAATATGAGACTTTGCTGTTTAATTTCTCCAGATTTATACAGTAAAAATGCATGATATCAAGCAGAGGTTTAGTGTTGGTTGAGTAAAAGTCAAATATACCACCCTTAGCCATGAATTATTGATCAAACTGTATTTACAGTAAGTCTAAAATGGTGAAATATGCATTCTCCCGGTATAAATATGACACTTTGCTGTTTAATTTCTCCAGATTGGTACAGTAAAAATGCTTAATATCAAGCAGAGGTGTAGTGTTGGATGAGTAAAAGTCAAATATACCACCCTTAGCCATGAATTATTGATCAAACTGTATTTACAGTAAGTCAAAAATGGTGAAATATGCATCCTCCCGGTATAAATATGAGACTTTGCTTTTTATTTTCTCCGAAATGGTATAGTAAAAATGTTTGATATCATATACATGTGTAAAGTTGGATAAGGTAAATTCAAATATACCAGCCATAGCCATGGATTATTGATCAAAAGTGTTTTGCATCACATAAAAATATCAGAAAGCATAGCCTCGGTGTTATATTTGAATTCGAACTTTATTTAGCATAGCCTGTCGAGTATCTGTCTCCACGTTGTTGCAGTCACAAAGGTATATGAACGATTTTAATTTGGATCCCTTTACTTTGAAAAGCGGAAGTACAAACAGCGTGCCACGTCTACCGCAATGCTGTTAATGGTTGCGCACTCGAAATGTAAGTGCGGCTCATTTGACCACGAACGACGAAAGTGCGGCTGGCTTGACCGCAGTCTCAATCAGTATATACTGCATACTCAATACTCAAAGATGATCTGAGTATGCAGCGTCTGCCTGAGCGTTTACACACAGAAGCATACTCAATACCCCAGAATGCATTTCGTGCCGGCCGGGAAGCAGCGCCGGGAAAATTCAAATAGTCCGACCACAAGCAACAGAAAACAACTGAATTCCGGAAAAATACAAATTCATTCAGTAATAATATATTATCTAGCGAGAAAGTAAGTATTTACATCACGATTATGAGCCCAGTTGTTTGAAATAGCGACTGTTTTTAATTTGTCTCGCCGTTTTCGGAGACCGAAGCGTCCCCTTGGTCGGTGTTTCCGTCCATGTACCGTAAACACCGGGCAGCAGCAGCCCCCCCTTCACGTTTCCAAGTTATTGCGAAGTGTTTTCATTATCAACAGCTGCATGACACAAACCGAGCGGCAGTGGATGAAAAAAATTAACACAAACACCTGTGTATCCATGGTGATCTGTCTCCATTTTGTATTTCGTCTTCCCACGTCAGAGGTGCGCAATGCATTGTGGGGCAGAAGCAGTACGTGAAGCAAGCTCCGCTCCATACTCAGAAATCGAAGCCGATTGAGTATACATCCGGGCATTTCTCGCATACACAAAATTTGCATACTGTACAGTGTGAACGCACTGCATACTCAATATGGGGGCGGGGTTAGTATGAGTAGTATGAGTAGTACGCCATTTCGAACACACCCAGAGAGTTTGTTTGAAACGGAAATGAGTTTGCTTGAAACGGAAGTACTGCTAAATCCTCCCTTTCTGATTGGTTATCTTTTTAGATGTACCTGGCGGAGGCACAATTTTACCTTCATGATCATGATAGAGATGACAGTATGGTCGACAGAGTGCAACTCAATCAACCCATCGGCCTCCTCAGTGGCATTTTAAATTCTTCAACTGTCACAGCAGTGTCAGACACGGTACAACAACGGCAACAGCCATCTGCAGTCGCAACCAATGCGGCCGTAGAAGAGGAAATGCGGCGGCTTTTCAGAAACGGGAGCCAACGGGGCACCGCTACTTCACTTGTAGCTAATGTCAGCGTCAGGGTGAACCAAGTCATGCGACCTCGATATCAGACCCAACAGTATTTCGGAGGATGGGCTTCGAAGTCTAAAAAGAGGTGAGTTAGTACAGTGATTCCCCCAGAATAATGTTTAAGCCAGGTGGCATGCACAGGATTTGGTGAGTGCACACGCATGTATTCTTTTATGGAGGGCCAGCAGCCAACTGTGTTCTTATGGAGGCGCTAACGTACATTAAATCAGTACTAAACGCTAGTGATGGGAAGTTCGACTCTTTTTAGAGAACCGGCTCTTTTGGCTCGATTCCCAGAGAAGAGGTTCTTTCGGCTCCCGAACGGCTCTTGGTTAAGGATCTTTTAAAGCCTTATATATTACTTTAGCGTTGTAAAAACTAATAGTTTTTATGTAGAAAACCTATTTGTGTTTCGTGATTTTATGAAAATCATTGTAGTTGCCTAATTTGGTGCATTTTTCTGTCATTTGTCCAATCTTATTACCAATATCTTTAAACTATAGTATAGTTATACTCCACAATGCATTCACACACTCCTACTGCCGTCTGCTGTTTCACTCATTCCTATATCCTCACATGTGATTGTTCAGATGGTCGCTATGCTGGTCAATCAGAACAAAGTTCTACCGTGAGCAGAGCTGAAGCTGAGCACTGAGAGAGTTAAGCAGTGAAAGGAAAAAACTGGGAGCTGATTCACTACAGAGATTTGGCTTTCAAAGCCGATTCTTTTGTGCAAATGAACAATAAAAAATATTAACATTATATGTTGCGGGTATATTACTCTTCAGTGGTTGCAGTATTATCTTGGGGTCAACTATTTACCGAATAAACTAAATCATAAATGTTCAGGGACAATCTCTCCAGCGTTTTAATAATCACCACCACAACTGTAGTACAACTACCTATTCACAGTGCTACCTTCACTTGACTGTGGGAAACAATATCACTTCACCAACAACATTGCAAAGCTTTAAGGAGAACGCACTAGTCTAAATAGTTTATTAATCAACTGAAACATAATGCAACTGTATCTCTGATATGCTTTAACCAAATTATATAAATTATCTCATCTTACAAAAAAAAAATCTCATCTTACATACAGCATTAATGGGTACATCCCCTATTAAATGTAATGTACTAATCAATATCTATATAAATAAAAACAGTTTCCAACGTTTTGACAAAGTTGAGTTTGACATAACATTTTATTTTACCATAAGATGAAAATAAGGGTAATATGATCACTAAATTTAGCTTTGCTCCCACCCCTTTGATTGGGGTGTACTCATTTTTACAGCCAGATCTTAAATTGAGAAAAATATATTTTTTTGTGCAACTTATAAAATCTTTGCAAGTAGTGGCCCACATTTGGAGGAGTATTTTGTGGTATAGTATGCCATAGAAAATATTGATCTTGAAAGGAAACTAAAGGATTTCTGACAAATCTGAAGAGGTGCACTCATTTATGCTGAGCACTACATCCCTTTCTTCAGATGAAATGTCCTGATTTCAAGTTATAAAAAGATAAATCTCATCTCAAATTACCATTAGCAAAGTTGAGTGAAAGTTTTGCACTCAAAATGTAAGAGTTAAAAGTTTACCGTTGTCATAACAACAAATATTTCTAGTTCTTTTAACAAATGAGTGATTAGTCACAGCAGCCGATAAATTATATCAGGGTGACATCACCGAAAGGTATGGTAAGCTATTGTTGCAACTGGTTACAAAGTCTTAAAATAAAGCTTGATTTTAGCTCAAAGTTAACTTGCAGTATGTGTGCTATGATGGTTATTTTGTTCAAAAGGTGAAATTATTCTACTTCAGAGACTAGGGGCAGACTAACTCATTGACCTAACAGTGCGCTTCATGTTGCTATGGTTACAAGTTCAGCAGTGGATGAATTTTGAACAGTGATTAAAGTTAAGCTAGAGTGCATTTGCATGATGTCGTTTTGATGCACACCTGTGAGCCAGTCAGAAATCATTCATCCGGACCATGGCATAAAATAGAAATAGCTGTCAGGATACAGCTGGGCCATGGTTCACTTTTTGTGACTGGACTCAGGCAAGGGAGCTGCCCTGAGCTGAGTCAGGTAACGCAAGTAGTGAAACTAATGCTAAATGTAATGGTGAATGCTAAGAATGAGCTGCAGTTTTACTCTAAGTAAGGAGCGTCAAGCTTACTGTTAGTTCCTGAGTTGTGTTTGGTGCCAGGTACTAATGAAAAACTAGTATGAACATTCCTCGGTTATATTTTATATTAAATACAAAGAATAAGAGACCTTAACTAATCTTATTCATCTAGCTTATCTATGGTAGTAGCTATGGCTTAAGTACATGCTTTCCAGATGTTTCATTTTCAGAGGAAGGTTGGCTGCAGAAGCGCTTGATATTTTTCCTTTTGTAACGTTTTGGGCCTGAATCGTATTTTTAAGTATGTTAAAGTGCAATCATGAGCCATTTGAGATTATTTATGGCATGTCCTATGGGTCTGCTGCACCTTAATGTTTTATCTCCAGTTGCTGCATAAAACTCCTGTCCAGCTCTCCTGCCTATGCTTGGCAATGTGGTTATCCATAGGATGAAAAATAACTGTACAATGAAGAGACTTGTTATGTAAAATCTCTTGGGATGCCTACTTTTTGTACATTTTATCAATGATAACTCATCATAATAAACTGCAAAATATTTTGATGATGCTTTCTTTTTAGACCTACTGCGCCCAATCATCCTACCTTCACCAAGGATGTGATCCTATTGCCTGATCCCACATGGGACAAAGTATGCAAACATAAAACAAAAAGGAAGCTTCATGAAAGCAGGTATAGTTTAAGCGCTTTTGAAATTAGGAAAGCGTGGGACAGTGAGACGGTCATCGCAGAGCTAAGAGAGGCATTCAGCGACCGAATTCCTGAGGATGTCAGGTATTGTGGGAGTATTAAGATGCTGCACATCATAGTTCATATGTAAGTGGCTGCATATTGGTTTTAAAAATGAATTCTATTCTTTCTTTATTTTTTTCAGTATTGAACTTTTAATGTCATGTGGAAACACACTGGTATCACCAAAGCTGCACCAGGGACAGGAACTCAGTGGCTTGATTGTTCACAAGATTTTCAGGTCAAAGGCGATCTATCTTAGGCCATCAAGTAGTCTTACATTTTCGGTAAGATATTTTGAAATAATCTTTCTTTCTCATTTGGCCGATACATGTTCATGGTTTGGCAGTAAGTCTAGCCATGATATTTCCTAAATATAAGTTTTTGTTGTTTTATAGGTTGACAACTCAGACCCAGAAGACAACTGTGTGGAGATGGACACTCAACAAACATCTACCAGTTACCATGTGACTACAAGGGCCAGGGGAAACAATACTGCAACAGCACCGAATACTTCTATTCCTCCTTTTACAAGAGTAAGAGCCGAACAGCCCTCTGCAGCACTTCAAGCAACTGATGCTCTCGTGACCACAGCTACCCAGCCCCCTGCATCACAGGATGCAACCAGTGCTCTTGGGACCACAGAAACCCAGCCCTCTGTGTCACAGGAAGCAGCTGTTGTGATTGACTTGGATAGTGCTGACACAGTCACCCAGACCCCATCAAATGGCAATGATGACTATGCTGTCTACCTTTCCATCATGGGGATGACATCAGACCTTTCGGATGATGATGAGGAGCTAAGCCAGGCCATAATGGCAAGCCTTGAGTCTCATGCGTAAGTTACTGGTTCATACTGACAATGAGTGCAGTAATTTTAGATATAATGTGTAAAGAAAATGTCGGTGAACTCTGTATTATCTGGTTTCTGGATGAATTGGTAATTAAATGTGATCTGACCTTCATCTAAGTCACAAGTATAGACAAATGCAATGTCTTCAAGCTAACAAGATGCAAACTCTTATCTTTGCTGTCTCTTTTTTAAACATTCATATACAAAAAAAAGCTATTTTATGGCTCAAATTGTAGTTAGTTGTGCAAAAACAGGGAAATTATGACCTATGTTTACTTGACATAGCTGTTTGATGACAACACTATCCTGAAAACGTGATCGTATCCCTATTTTAATACTTTTTTGTTTTTTCTTTTCCTAACAGAGCATCTGAACACCCAAACACTGAATCAGCACAGGAGGTGCTCCTCAATCTTGCATCCAAAATTGACAGCAGTCGAAGATGCAGGTTCAACATTAATCGAACTTCAGTACTGGATGGTGCTCTGTGGGGCTTCAGACGGTCATCCTATAGTCCAATGTACCAGATGTCCATCAAATTCTCAGATGACTTGGGAAAGGCTGAAGAGGCTGTGGATCTTGGTGGCCCAAGGAGAGAATTCTTGCTCTAAGAGAAGACCAGTATTTTGTTGCTGGCCAGGCCATTGCTGTAAGTCTTGTCCATGGCGGTCCTCCACCAGGATTCATTGCACCAACACTGTATCGTTGTCTAGTTGGTGGCAATACTTCAGTGATGCCAGTTTTGGAAGACATTGCTGATCCTGACCTCTATGAGAAGGTTAAAAACGTAAATGCTCTGTAAATACACTCTTGGTTGCCAGTTATAGGTCTACCTTGCTAAAACAACTGTAGTCTAATCCCACTATCTGCAATACATCCTAGGCTTCAATCTCCAGATTTTTTTTAGAGAGATGTTTATTCAACTGTATAATAACTTCGGAGAATGTACTTTTTGCTGTTAGTGAACTGTACTATGTTTTTCTGATTGTTTGTGATTACATTTTCTACACCACTTATTTCAATGATGGAAGGCAAATAACAGAAGTATAATAGTACAACGTGATCCAGTATTATTGTGCTAAAATGTGCAGACTCCAAAATGATCATTGAAGTAGAATCAACAACTGCCTAAATTGTCAGAACTGTGTTGTTGTTTTCAAGCAGCAAAACACCGGTCAGAAGTAACCTGCAAATTCATCATCTTGTCAGTGTTCTTGATTTGCAAAACTATGCTTTAGTTTGTTTCTCTTTTTCTGCTCTGTGGTGTTTCTAGGTGTCGGAATGTACATTTTTAGATGATCTGATACATGCCACTGAACCGCTGCAAGATTACTTGGCAAACGCTGGGTGTCTTAGGCCATTGAAATGCATTGGAGACAAAGATCAACTGGTTGAAGATATTCTCATGTTTCAGGTGGTTCACAGAGTCCGTGGGGCATTTGAAAGGTTTGTGTGACACTCTTGTTCAGAATCCAAATCAGTGAAATTTTTATTGGTTTCTGAGTGATATTTTCTACCACTTTCCTCTGCACAAATACAAGGACAACAAAACATTTGAATATGTACTGTATATTTTTAATGAAGCCACTGTATAGCCTAATAAACTAGGCTTGCAAAAGTGGTTTAACAATACCTCAAAAAAGAAGGTTCCAAACAGAACATGTAGTTAACAACTCAATACTATGTGATAAATTATTTGCACTCATTACAACTATATGGTCACCATTTTTTGCACATCACACATATGTAAACACAACGCATTTAATTAATTTTAATTTTTCCTGAGTGCTATGAAGGATTGCTAACTTGTACATTTAGGACTGAACTGGATTCGAAATTATGTCAGCAAAATCTGAACAGTTCAATTTTGAATTTACAGACATCAAACATATTTCACTGTTTGCCACCTTATTCTGCTGGCATCATGGATTGTGTAGCTCCTGTTCTGCATTTGTAAAGCAAGTCATCTCTTTCATCCTGCTGGTGTAATAGGATATAAATATCAATCCAGTTTGGAACTGCCTTTGTTTGTCTTGTCTGTCATTTTTATAGATTTCGGGAGGGTCTGAATATGGAGGACCAAAACTGCCAAAATAAATAAATGAATGAATTAATAAAAATGTATATAAAAACAAAAATAAGAAAATGAATAAAAAATTTTAATAAAAAAAATAAAAATAATTGGAAATAAAAACCCCTCCCCTGAGCCACCACCTTATCGTGGTGGGAGGGTTTGCGTGCCCCGATGACTCCAGGAGCTATGTTGTCGGGGGCTTAATGCCCCTGGTAGGGTCACCCAAGGCAAACAGGTCCTGGGGGAGGGGCCAGACAAAGCGTGGCTCAGAAGACCATTATGATGAGCAAGAATATTGGATCCAGGTTTCCCTTGCCGGACGTGGGTCACCGGGGCTCCCCCCTGGAGCCAGGCCTGGGGTGGGGCTGGCGGCGCCTGGTGGCCGGGCCTCGCCCACGGGGCCCGGCAGGCCCAGCCGAAGAGAGATGGGACCCCCTCACATGGACCCACCACCCATGGGAGGGGCCGTAATGGTCGGGTGCAGTGCGAGCTGGGTGGCGGCCGAAGGCGGGGACCTTGGCGGTCCGATCCTCGGCTGCAGCGTCTAGCTCTAGGGACGTGGAACGTCACCTCGCTATCGGGGAAGGAGCCGGAGCTGGTGCGCGAGGTTGAGCGGTTCCGACTAGATATAGTCGGACTCACCTCGACGCATAGCGTGGGCTCTGGAACCAGTCCTCTTGAGAGGGGTTGGACTCTCTTCTTCTCTGGAGTTCTTGGTGGTGAGGCGTCGGGCTGGGGTGGCAGTTCTTGTCTCCCCTAGGCTCGAGGCCTGTACGTTGGGGTTTACCCGGTAGGCGAAGGGTAGCCTCCCTCCGCCTTCGGGTGGGGGGCGGAACCTGACTGTTGTTTGTGCTTATGCACCAAACAACAGTTCAGAGTTCCACCCTTCTTGGATTCCCTGGAGGGGGTGCTGGAGGGTGCCCCTTCTGGGGATTCGCCGTTCTGCTGGGGGACTTCAATGCTCACATCGGCAATGACAGTGTGACTTGGAGGGTGTGATTGGGAGAGCGGCCCCCGATCTGAACCAGCGGTGTTCTGTTATTGGACTTCTGTGCTCGTCACAGATTGTCCATAACAAACACCATGTTCAAGCATAAGGGTGTTCATATGTGCACTTGGCACCAGGACACCCTAGGTCGCAGTTCGATGATCGACTTTGTAGTCGTATCATCGGACTTGCGGCCGCATGTTTTGGACACTGGTGAAGAGAGGCGGAGCTGTCAACTGATCACCACCTGGTGGTGAGTTGGCTCGATGGTGGGGAGGATGCCGGTCAGACCTGGTAGACCCAAGCGTGTTGTGCGGGTCTGCTGGGAACGCCTGGCCGAGTCCCCTGTCAGAAAGAGTTTCAACTCCCATCTCCGGACCATGTGGCAGGGGAGGCAGGGGACATTGAGTCCGAGTGGGCCTTGTTCCGGGCCTCTATTGTGGAGGCAGCTAATCGGAGCTGTGGCCGTAAGGTGGTTGGTGCCTGTCGGGCGGCAACACCAACCTGCTGGTGGACACCAGAGGTGAGGGATGCCGCTGCTGAAGAAGGAGTCCTATCGGGCCTTTTTGGTCCGGTGGGACTCGGAGGCAGCTGACGGGTACCGCTGGCCAAGCGAATGCAGCTTCGTTGTCGCTAAAGCAAAAACCCGGCATGGGAGGAGTTCGAGAGGCTCAAGAGATTCTGACCACCATCCGCGCCTCAGGAGGGGGGAAGCAGTGTACCGCCAACACTGTCTATGACGGGATGGTGCGCTGCTGACCTCAACTCGATGTTTTGGATCGGTGGAAAGAATACTAAGACCTCTCAATCCCACCAGCACGCCTTTCCAGTGCGGAAGCAGACCTGGGGGACTCTGTGGTGGGCTCTTCTATCTCTGGAGTTGAGGTTGCCGAGGTGGTCAAGAAGCTCCTCGGTGGCAAGGCTCCGGGGTGGATGAGATCCGCCTCGAGTTCCTCAAGGCCCTGGATGTTGTAGGGCTGTCTTGGTTGACACGCCTTTGCAACATCAAGGTGACATCGGGGACAGTGCCACTGGATTGGCAGACCGGGTGGTGGTTCTCTTTTCAAGAAGGGGACCGGAGGGTGTGTTCCAACTACAGGGGATCACACTCTCAGCCTCCCCGGGAAGGTTTATTCAGGGTACTGGAGAGGAGGGTCCGCCGGATTGTTGAACCTCGGATCCAGGAGGAGCAGTGTGGTTTTCGGCCCTGGTCGTGGAACTGTGGACCAACTCTATACTTCCATAGGGTCCTCGAGGGTGCATGGGAGTTTGCCCAACCAGTCCACATGTGCTTTGTGGACTTGGAGAAGGCATTCGACTGTGTTCCTCGTGGGATCTTGTGGGGGTGCTCCGAGAGTATGGGGTAGCGGCTCCCTGTTACGGGCTGTCCGTTCTGTATGACCGTGTCAGAGTCTGGTTCGCATTGCCGCAGTACATCTGAGTCGCTTTCCGTGGGGGTTGACTCGCCAGGGCTGCCCTTTTGTCACCGATTCTGTTCATTACTTTTATGGACAGAATTTCTAGGCGCAGTCAGGGCGTTGAGGGGTTACGATTTGGTGACCTCAGGATCGGGTCACTGCTTTTTGCAGATGATGTGGTCCTGTTGGCTTGGCCGAACTGCGGACCTCCAGCTCTCACTGGATCGGTTCGCAGCTGAGTGTGAAGCGGCTGGGATGAGAATCAGCACCTCCAACCGAGTCCATGGTCCTCACCCGAAGAGGGTGGAGTGCTCCTCCGAGTTGGGGAAGAGATTCTGCCCCAAGTGGAGGAGTTTAAGTATCTCGGGTCTTGTTCACGAGCGGAGGAAGGGTGGATCGAGATCGATAGGCGGATCGGTGCGGCGCCAGCAGTAATGCGGCTCTGCACCGGTCTGTCGTGGGTAAAAGGAGCTGAGCCAGAAGGCTTAAGCTCTCAATTTACCGGTCGATCTTCACCCCTATCCTCATATATGGTCACGAGCTCTGGGTCGTGACCGAGAAAACGAGATCACGAGTACAAGCGGCCGAAATGGGTTTCCTTCGCAGGGTGGCTGGGCTCTCCCTTAGAGATAGGGGTGAGAGAAGCTCGGTCATTCGGGAGGAACTCGGAGTAGAGCCTCTGCTCGCTGCTGAGAGGAGCCAGATGAGGTGGCTCGGGCATCTGGTCCGGATGCCTCCTGACGCCTCCCTGGTGAGGTGTTCCGGCACGCCCCACCGAAGGCGGCTCGGGTAGACCCAGGACACGCTGGAGAGACTATGTCTCGGCTGGCCTGGGAACGCCTCGATCCCCCGGGAAGAGCTGGACGAGGTGGCTGGGGAGAGGGAAGTCTGGGCTTCCCTGCTTAGGCTGCTGCCCCCGCGACCCGACCACGGATAAGCGGGAGAAGACGTGAGACTCGAGAAGGGAAATAAAAACAAAAATAAAATATATATTCATATATATATAAAAAAATAAAAGTAAAAATAAATACAAAAATAAATAAAAAGATTCAAATATTAAAAATAAATGTGGAAATAAATGTGGAAATAAATACAAAAATAAAGAGAATTAAATATCACTAGGTAAATAAAAGCACACTGCTCTCATATTTATTTTTTTATTTATTTTATTTATATTATTTCTTTTTTATATATTTATATATATTTATTTATTTCATGCTGCAGCATGAAATGTACAAGGAAATGTTATTCAGACGAGTGGGCGGTCCTTAGTGTGTCTGGGGTTGAACTGTACGCCTATTGGTTAATCTACAGGTGAGTGCAGAAATAGACTAGGTATGCCTGCTAACAGCCACAGTGAGAGAACACAGGACAATGGCGGAGTTAACAAGGAGGTCGGTGTTTGAGCTCCAGAGGGAGCTGCCGCGGCTGCCACTCCATCCTGCCTGTGATCTTCACTTAAGACGGGGCTCCAGAGGCGGCAGCAGGAAAGTCGCTCTGTCCTGCCGGTGATAGTGACTTTATACGAGGCTCCAGCGGCAGCAGCCGCGGTACTTGCGGTGGCAGCCTGAGCGTTCGTGTAGCTGCCACCGATTGTGGCAGCGAGGACTGACTTTGAGAGGCAGCTGCAGGGGCAGCCACTTGACTGCAATCATGCCAGCTACGCTTGGAAACACTCAATCGCGCTGTCTGCACTTTAAAATTGAGAACGCGTCTAAACCTCCTCGTACAGTAATGCTTGCTAGCGGCTTTGTGGTGCATTCAGGTACACCTCGGAAACTAAAGGATCTGTGTAGATAGTGTGTAGATCACTATCTTTCATACATATATGTATATATGAATATATATTTTATTTTTGTTTTTATTTCCAATTATTTTTATTTTTTTGTATTAAATTTTTTAATTCATTTTCTTATTTTTGTTTTTATATACATTTTTATTTATTTATTCATTCATTTATTTATTTTGGCAGTTTTGGTCCTCCGTTTCTGAAGACCCTTGGTGTTCTAGATGCAATGAGAATGCAGCCAGACAGTTTCAGACCTTTAATGTGTCATGAACCATCTCCACTCACTGCTGATGTAATGGATCAGCTTTTCCACATCTGCCTGTCTGCAGTGGGAAGCAACAAGAGAATGGCAGAGGATCGCATTATGGCATTTTGGAGGGATTACCTGCAGGATGTAGATTTTCTTTTCTCCTCTATACTCCTGTTTTTTTTGTTTCTTTTACAGTCAGTCTCTGTAGAATTGACTGTCCTTACATTATATACCTTTTTGAATTTTTAGATGTCTTTGTAGTTCTGTTCATGTTTCTTTTCTCACTCCTCCCCTTACGTCCTTTTATCTATCACTTTCCTTTCTCTCTTTATTTGTGCATTCTGTTTTTTTTTTTTTTGGTACTTTTAACTTTATGGTATAATGTGGTACATTCTTATTCTTCTTTTTTGTGTTTCCTTGCTTTACTTTGTGTTAGAGCAAGTGGGTCCCTCAGCACTTGGAAAAATCCTAGCTTTTGGGACAGGCGCAAGTGTCATCCCTCCGGTTGGAGTCTCCCCGCAACCATCAGTTGATTTCCTGCATGATCAGTCCATCAGCCCTGGACACCATTTGCCTATGGCAAACACCTGCATTAACTGCCTGAAGTTGCCACTACTTTTTTTTATTATTATTTTTTAATTATTGCAATAACAAACAATACAAACAGAAACTAAGACATATGACAGGAATATTGTGTAACAGAAAAGAAGTACAATAGAAAAATACAAAGTACAAAAAAGGAGTAAGCTGTTCTTGTGTGTGCGTGTGTGTGTAAGTGGTGCGTGTTTTGTTTTTTTGTTTGTTTTATTTTTGTTTGTTTTTTTTACCAGTAAAACATTTTCTTGTCAACCCTTTTTTTTCCCCTAATCTTCCTTTCTTTCCCCCTCCCATGGACTGTCAGCCTATTCACTGCAACCACCCACACCCGTAGCTCCACAACGGTGCCCCGCCTAGGGGCCGCCAAGCCCCCACCCCACTCCCAGCAACAAGGCCACCCACAAGCATATCCGCAGATCAGCCGATCCAGCACCACAAAAGACAATTCTGGAATAGTTTTTCTCTTTCTTTATCATTTTTCTTTATTTATTTTTTTAATTTAAATGATGCTCCACTCAGGGCCCAGTCTGGTCCCAGACAGACAGCCCCCAGACCCTGAGGAGGAAGCCTGACTGCCAGAAACAGACTCAGCCCTGTTTCTCTAGTGTATTTATTTTTCAGACTTGAATCTTATATATATATATATATATATATATATATATATATATATATATATATATATATATATATATATATATATATATATATATATATATATATATATATATATATATATATATATATATATATATATATATATATATATATTGTGACGGCCTCCTGCCTGTAGGGCCTGCTGTGTTGTCTGTGTTCTGTTTTGTCTTCCTCTGCAGGCTGGTAGGTGGGGTTTGCCACACCTGGGCGGATCTGGCCACTCCACCAGGTGGATAAAGCTGCCATCAGACCTCCACTCTTTCTCTCTGAGCTTCTGGGTGTCCCTCTGAGCTTCTGTGTGCTGCTCTGCTGCTGTCCATGCTGCAGCTTTGGGTTGTCTACCCACAGCCGGATGATTCCTTGCCGCACCATGTGTCTTGTTTAGTTAGTTGCCTTTGTTAGTTTAGTTGTTTTGCTTCAGTTGTTGATTCATTTAATTATCTTTGTTTGTAATAAATCATTTAATCTTTAGTTAAACCCGTACGTCTCTTCGCTTGTTTGTCATGTCTTTGAGCCAGGTCATGACAAAATGGGGGCTCGTCCGCTTGTTGCGCCTTTACGCACCGGTAAGTCATTCATTCATTCAGGTTGTGAATGAGCTCGGAGAGCTGTGAATGAAGTGACGTCACCGCATTTACTCCCGAGGGGTTTGTGAGCTTAGAACCTGCGAGTGCTTTTGTTTGAAATGTTTGGCACATTGCGCTGAGAGGCACTGATGTTTAAAATATTAGTTTAACCATTTAAGAGTAATTTGGGTTATGTTTGCCGTAGCTGCTTTATGTTTAAATAACTTTTGTTTGTTTGTTTGTTTATTTGAGCACCCTAATAAGCTTAGCCGGCGGGCAAGCAGGACTTGTCAATTTTTTATTTTTATTTTTTTTATTTTGGCTGGCAAATCCTGAGGAGGGAGCGCGCCAGGTTCGGGATATTACAGTCGACTGCGTCAATGGTCGGCGGTGATGTTTCGGGTCTGGTGACGTTTCGAGCTCGGCAGGCCAGTGAAGACGTCTATGTGAGGTTAAAGTTAGATCTGTGGTAGGCAGTCAGGGTTTGGGGTGTCTCACTTTTTTTTTGGCATTTGAAAAAAAAAAAAAAAATGCTTTGAAGCCTTAAAAGCAGCTCGGTAAGTATTTGTGTGGTGTTGATACCACTTGGTTGCGCGCTTGGTAAGTACATTTTTTTTTCTTTGATTGGGGCCGTTGTAAAATAACTAAAATGTCTGATATTAAAGATTTTGTCGCTGTTCCTTCTGAGGAATTTTTGAATAAGTGCACGAAAGAGCAATTGTTAAAGATTGCAGATCACTTTAAAATTGAAATATCCGACAAGCGGTCAAAGGACACAATAAAGAGTATTTTGAAAGCAAACTTGATTGAAATGGGTGTTTTGGCTACGGAGCCTCCGTTACTGATTTTTTCTCCGCTTATTGCAGCTTCTAATTTTACTTTTGAGCAGCAGAAAGAGGTCTTGATGTTGCAATTGGAGCATGACAAAATGAGACAAGTTGAGGCTGAAAAACAATTGGCTATTGAGAAGTTGCGCTTTCAAACTGAGCAAACAAAGCTCCAGCTTCATCAGTACCAGCTGGATTTAATTAGAAGTGGTAGGTCAGCTGGAGATTGCTCTGCTGGTTTGGATGCGTCCACATGTCTTCCCGAGTCTTCTGATTATTTTGACGTGTTGAGTAATCTTAGATTGTTGCCAAAATTTAATGAAAAGACCCAGAGACTTTTTTTCTCCTTGTTTGAACGCTGCTGCAGAGACACGAAAGTGGCCCGAGTCCGCTCACACTTTAATGCTGCAGTGCGCGCTGACCGCAGAGCGCAGGAAGCCTATTCAGCTCTGTCCGCAGCAGACAGTCAAGATTATGGCCTTGCTAAATCTGCTGTGTTAAGAGCCTATGAGCTCGTACCAGAGGCTTATCGCCAGCGTTGCTCAGGGAAAAATCAGATAAACAGACACATCTCGAGTTCGCCGTGATTTAAATTGTCATTTTACGCTGCTGGTGTTCCGCGTTAAAAATAGAAACATTTGAGGACTTGTGTGATTTGGTAGTGTTGGAGCAATTTAAAAATTCTATCCCTGAGAGCATTGCACAACATATAAGTGATCAAAAAGTGAAAACGAATAAAGCCGCTGCCCTGGCCGATGATTATGTGTTGATGCTTTTTGGTGAGGTGTGCACTCACGGGTCCAGTTTGGGTGAGCGGACAGAGGCCAATGCGGTGAGTTATTCTGTTTCTCTGGGTAAGTCTGACTTAAGAGGCCACTCGATACGAGAAAGTCAGATAAGACCTGTAACTATTGTCACAAAAAGGGGCAATTTAAAAAACGACTGTTTTGCACTTAAAGCTAAAACCAAACAGAGTGGACCTATGGGGCAGCCCAAAGATGCCTGTCTTGCTGTGTCTATGCTGAAAACACTCACAGGTGGAAAGTGTGGGTGAGCGTGTTTAATTTGTACCTGGTGATCTTGAATCATTCTTGCCATATGTTTCTGATGGTCATGTTTTTTTTTTGGTGGGAAATGATGTCAAGGTTTCTGTTAAAATACTGTGTGACACTGCTGCCATTGACTCATTCATTCAGGCTTCAGTGTTGCCGTTCTCTGAAGACAGTCACACTGGGTGTTTTATTCCAGTTTTGGGAATGGGAATGAAAGTTTTAAAAGTCCCACTGCACAAGATGATGCTGCTCTCTGATCTTTTTCAGGGCCAGATAACTGTTGGGGTGCGTCCTGCACTGCCAATTGATGGTATCACCTTAATTTTGGGTAATGGTGTGGCAGGTGGACGGTTCTGGGCTGACGCCTCCACCTCCGCCTGTAGTCTCCTCTGTTCCGTTGGTGAAAAAACAGCCAGACGAGAATCAGACCAGTCTTCCTGAAGTTTTTACTGCGTGTGCGGTAACTCGTTCAATGACACGTCACATCCATACTGACACTCCCGAGTCAGTCTCTGATCCAGTAAAAATGAAAAGTGTATCAGATTCGGTGTATTTTTCTTTGTCTGATGTCCCTCTTTCAATTTCGCAGGAGGATTTACAATTGGAGCAGCGCACAGATTCTACTTTGAAGTGTTTGTTTGATATGGTGTTGCCTGGAGATGAGGTAAAAAAATAATTCTCATTGTTATTTTTTGCTGAATGAGCTGTTGGTGAGAAAATGGGTGCCTCATGGTGGTGACTTTGTCGGAGACCCCATTATCCAAATTGTTGTGCCTGCTAAATTCCGTGAGTCTGTGTTAAAACTTGCTCATGATGAATCTGGACACTGGGGGTGAGAAAACTTATAACCGGTCCTCAGGCATTTCTTTTGGCCTCGCTTAAAGAGGGATGTAGCATCTCACATTAAAACCTGTCACACCTGTCAGCTCACAGGTAAACCAAATCAAAATCTTAAACCCGCCTCCTTTGCTCCCAATTCCTGCCGTAAGTCAGCCGCTTGAGCACCTTATTATTGATTGTGTCGGTCCACTCGCTCTCTCGCTCTGGTGCAGTATATTTGCTGACGGTGATGTGCCAGAGCACTCGTTATCCCGCGGCATATCCATTACGCACAATCACTGCGCGCTCGGTTGTGCGCGCTGTCTCAGTTCATTTCCATATTTGGTATTCCAAAGGTAATCCAGTCTGACCAAGGCTCAAATTTTACATCTCATCTGTTCTCTCAGGTGTTGAAACTGCTTCATGTCAAGCATAACAAGGCGTCTGCATATCATGCCGAAAGTCAGGGAGCCTTGGAACGTTTCCACCAATCCTTAAAATCACTGTTGCGCTCTTACTGCGTGCAGTTGGACAGAGACTGGGAGGAGGGGTTACCGTGGTTAATGTTGGCAGCAAGAGAAGTGACACAGGAGAGCACAGGTTTCAGTTCAAATGATTTGGTTTTCGGTCACACTGTGCGTGGTCCTTTAAATATTTTGTACGATCAGTGGAAGGATGCTGAGCCGCCTAAAAATCTCATTGATTATGTAAATGGTTTCCGTCATAGACTGTATGCTGCCGGTGAATTGGCGAAGAAAAACTTGACTTGTGCTCAAAATAAAATGAAAAAGCTTTATGACCGCCGTACTGAACGCCGTTTGTTTAGTGTGGGGGACCAGGTCTTGGCTCTGTTGCCGCTGGTACAGTCTCCATTTCAGGCTAAGTATTCTGGTCCATACAAAGTAACTAAAGTAGTCTCTGAACAAAATTACTTAATTTCCACTCCTGAGCGAAGAAGAAAAATGCAACTATGTCATGTCAACCTGTTAAAACCTTATTATGCTCGAGTTTCACAGGTCAACAAAGATGAGTGTGCCCCAGATCTTGCACACTCTGCTTGTTCGGTGGGGAGAGTGTCCACAGTTTATTCTCCACAGTCGGTGTCCACTGAGGTAGAGGATAGTTTGCCTGATGTTGATCCCGCTGTTTTTCAAGGTCGCCTTAAAAACTCTGAATCCCTGAGTAACTTGCAGGTTCTCTTAGGTCATTTAACAGAGTCCAAACAGGCAGATCTCTGTGAGGTAATAAAATCCTATCCTTGTTTGTTCAGCGACACGCCCAGCCAGACTGGTCTAATTGAGCATGATATTGACGTTGGCGATGCGTTACCTATCAGGCAGCGATTTTACAGGGTAAATCCTGAAAAACATCAATATTTACAAGCTGAAATCAAATACATGCTTGATAATGGCATAGCAGAACCATCTTCTTCCAGTTGGGCGTTGCATTGTCTTTTAGTGCCAAAGTCTGACAACACTCCAAGATTTTGCACTGACTTTAGGAAACTTAATGCCGTGACAAAGCCAGATTCTTTTCCTCTCCCTCGCATGGAGGATTGTGTCGATCAGGTGGGCCATGCCAAATATGTCAGCAGGTTCGACCTTCTTAAAGGTTACTGGCAAGTCCCTTTGTCCAAGCGAGCGCGTGAGTTATCTGCGTTTATTACTCCTAATGGTTTGTATTCCTACAATGTCATGCCCTTTGGGCTCCGTAATGCCCCTGCCACCTTTCAAAGGCTTATGACCAAGGTTTTGGGAGATTTGGAGGGATGCACCGTTTATCTAGACGACGTGGTTGTCTTTTCCGACACGTGGGCTTCTCATGTTGAGCGCATCCGTGAGTTGTTTTGCCGTCTGGCTGAGGCGCGTCTCACTATCAACCTCGCCAAGTGTGAGTTTGCCAGAGCGACGGTGACGTATCTCGGTCGGGTGGTGGGACAGGGTACTGTCCGCCCCGTTGAGGAAAAAGTAAAAGCAGTTATGCGGTTATCCTGTTCCTACAACCAAAAAAAAGAGCTTATGCGTTTTCTTGGTCTTGTTGGTTACTACCGGAGTTTTTGTAGAAATTTCTCAGAGGTAGTTGCTCCTTGACAGATTTGCTTAAGGCAAAAGTAACTTTTGTTTGGTCTTCAGTGTGTCAGCAGGCTTTTTGAAAAAGCTAAATCGCTGTTGTCTAATGCACCTGTCCTTTCTGCTCCCAGGTTTGATCGCCCCTTTGCTCTCCAGGTTGATGCCAGTCACGTGGGGGGTGGGGCGGTGCTATTGCAGAATGATGATTTTGGTATTGAGAAACCAGTTAGCTTCTTTTCCAAAAAGTTTAATTCGTACCAGCTTAATTATTCTACTATTGAGAAAGAAGCACTGGCCTTAGTGTGGGCTTTGAAACATTTTGATGTTTATCTGGGGTCTGGTGTTGTACCTGTTGTGGTCTACACCGATCACAACCCACTTGTCTTTCTGAACTCATTACAGTGTCCAAATCAAAGATTAGTGAGATGGTCTCTTTATCTTCAGTCTCACTGGCTTGACATCAGACATATTAAAGGGTCTGACAATGTGGTGGCAGACGCATTGTCCAGAGCGCCTTTGTAATAAATTGTAGCCATGTGAGTTACCTATGCTGTCTCTTTTTGTTTCCACTTGTGTCTCCGCTTACCCCTCTTAAATTGCTCCCAGGTACCAGGTTGCTGAGGTGTGAGAGGTGATGCAGGTGTAGGAGTTTAAAAAAAAAAAAAAAAGGGCAATGGGTAAGTTCTCTTGTAAATGAAATGATAGAGTGACTAGGTAAGTTTTGTGAATAGTTAAATGCATTGGAGATGATTTAAAAAAAAAAAAAAAAGTAATGGTAATTTTAAAACCTAAAAAAAAAAAAAAAAAAAAAAAAAAAGTATATATTTGGTTGTTGGTATATTTGGTACTTTGAGTTGAGTTTAATTGGTTAATAACTTAAATTTTTGTTGAGGATTATCTGCGGTTCCGGGGTTGGAACCCCTTTTTTATGGAGGGGGGTGTGACGGCCTCCTGCCTCTAGGGCCTGCTGTGTTGTCTGTGTTCTGTTTTGTCTTCCTCTGCAGGCTGGTAGGTGGGGTTTGCCACACCTGGGCGGATCTGGCCACTCCACCAGGTGTATAAAGCTGCCATCAGACCTCCACTCTTTCTCTCTGAGCTTCTGGGTGTCCCTCTGAGCTTCTGTGTGCTGCTCTGCTGCTGTCCATGCTGCAGCTTTGGGTTGTCTACCCACAGCCGGATGATTCCTTGCCGCACCATGTGTCTTGTTTAGTTAGTTGCCTTTGTTAGTTTAGTTGTTTTGCTTCAGTTGTTGATTCATTTAATTATCTTTGTTTGTAATAAATCATTTAATCTTTAGTTAAACCCGTACGTCTCTTCGCTTGTTTGTCATGTCTTTGAGCCAGGTCATGACAATATGTATATATATATATATATATATATATATATATATATATATATATATATATATATGTATACACACACATATATGGGCCATTCTACCGAATTTGTCCAAACTGTGGTCCCACACTAAAAAAACTATGTAACAAAACAATTAAGAATTCAGACTTTACATATTTACTAAGATTCTGTTATGATCTATCTTACACACAAGACAGCAAATAGATAGTGATAAGCTAAATATATACAAAATCATGAATATGAAAATAATACTTAAAACAATTTTGTATTTTTTTTCAATGATGTTTTTTAAAATATCTTGTTGATTTCTTTTAAACAGCATTGAAAAGATTTGGATGTATTGTGGGTTTATTTTTTTAATTTAAAAAGATCATTCAAAAAATGCTGTCCCACGCTTTCATGTCACTCCTGAAACACAGATAGTTTTACCACATAGGTTGAGCCTGTTTTTAGCCACACCCCTGCATTTTTGATCAGGCAGAGACTCAGCATCCCTCTACCTCATGGCATCATGGTGAGTAGTTACCTCTCATCATTTTGGAGTAAACGTGTTCCAAAATCTGAAAATCTGTCAGGAACATTTTTAATTGTCACTACCAAACACATATTCTCTGTAAGTAGGTAAACTTTTGGAGGTTTAATGCAACACATTATGTTTTTATGGGTGTACACCTGTTCAAACATCCATTTGCTGGCCATGTGCTTAGTAGCATTTTTTAGTTATTAGCTAAAATAAGCTAAAATTGTCACAACCGAAACAGATGGTAGAGTTTTGGTTGTGACAACATGTAATGATCCACTCACTTAAGTCAATGTTTGATCATTATTACCTCTTAAAACATGTAGATAATGCTGATTCATGTTTTATATTATAAAGCATCAGGAGAAAGCAGCAGGGAGAAATGACAAAAACACCAATATGGCAAAACAAAATATTTGAAAAACTACACTTTTAGCCCAAGGGTGTCGATCACGTTATTCTTAAGAAGTTGTTTGTTTTATTTTAAGTTCATTAAAGTTCTTGCATAACACTTTCTGGTGTGTGTATTTTTAAAAAAAAAAAGATGTTTTAAAGAGACTGTGAGGAGTTTCTAAATAATTACAAAAAGTCTCCCTTTTAGATATCTGCCTGATGGAAATACACACTTTAAGATGAGTTTTATAGCATCAAAATAGGTTATCTATAAATGCTATTCCTTAGCTTCACGGCCAGGTAGGACAGGGCTGGACTGGCCTGGATTCTCAACTTCAGGAACAAGACAATTAAAACTAGAGCAAATTTATATTATTCAGACACGTCTTAGAGCACCAGGCTGTAAGTAGAGATATATAGCCGGCTACAAAACTACAATACTAAGTTTTCCAAAAACTGCTTGTTGTCACACATCAAAAACTACCGCTACGTAACTAGAAAGAGATACATTACCTCGTGGTTTTACATCCTGTAAGTTGTTGAAAAAAGAAGTTGTAAAGCAATGCAGAGTTCTGAGGAAGGTCCGGGTTTCATTCATTAGCATCACAACAAACACACGCTTTGGCTTGTGGTGCGTTCCAGTTGTAGTCGGAAGTTGGAATTTCTGAGTTTCGAGTAGGAGACTACAACTGAAATGTCCCCCGAAGTGGAAATTTCCTGCTGGGAACTCGGTGAAACCTCGCCACCCCCGAGTTGACAGTCGAAGATGGATGCCCCCAGTGTGAACAGTTATTTAGCTCCTGTAATAATCCATTTATTTGCACTTCTGACTGGGGTGTGTGGCTCTAGATCAGCTGTATACAGGGGCTGCGGTCGAAAAGTCATTTTTGGTTAGGAGGGTTCCTAACGGAGTGAAATGAACCGGAAGTAGTTCATGATTAGCTGTTCGAATAGTTTAAATGCATAGGAAAGGTGGCTCAATGCTTCCTTTATTATCTCCTTTAGCATAGGATACACCGGACCATCCTTTACGAAAGGAGAGGAGATTATTCTGTCCCACAATTCACCGCGGCAACAGCTTTTATAAACAGTGCGTATTCCGACTGCTTCCGAATTCAACCGAATAATGATGAACAAATCCCTCAGACCATGTGAGTTCCCTCTGCTGTTCATCTTTCTAAAGTTTACCAAAACCTGCCTTTACTTTCCAGCAGTCTGATTCTCTGAAGAGAGCAGGATATGAGACATTTGATGTTGATCATGTTTTAAACATGGTTCAGTATTAATCATTTGTACTCTATTAGATTGTGGTCTTAACAGTTTGTGCCTTTCTTTCCTTCAGTTCATTTATTTTCATGCACTGATTGGTGTTCATGTTGATAATGAGAGGACAGATTTATTTACATCCTCACTTCAACATCGGTTATGCAGATGTACTTTTTACCAGGTTATTATGTTCAGTGTTGTCTGAAAGGAATGATACATTAGCACTTCTATGATGAGTCTTTTGTAGTCCACCTTCAGAAAATTGTAATATCACCGCAGCAGTAACATCCTCCGTCACATGATGACAAAGCGTAGTGAAAGTGTAGTCGGATTCTCTCTGTATGGCAGTATTCTTTTCCTAAGTCCTTCTGAATTCTCCTTTCTCCTTTCCTCAACTTCATGACGTTTTCCATCAGGGTTAAGGAAAAGTAGATAGGAAAGGACTTAGGAGGTGACTATTCGACCGCAGCCATAGTATTGTTAGACTAATATTTACAAAAATGCTGCCATAGTGATAATCACATTCTTCATACAACAACACAGGGCGTGCTAACAACAGCTAACAATAGCCTGGTAGATCGGCATGTTTTTTCCAACTTCAACTGGAACGCCGATAAGTCGGAGATGATGTCACTCCCAGTTCCGAGGTTACTGGAACACAGCATTACGACAGTCGCCGCGCGTGCTCATGGGTAGCAGAGTCTTAGGGTGTGTTCGAAATGGCGTACTGCCTACTATCTACTTACCTACTCAATCAGTACATACTGCATACTGAATACTCAAAGATGATCTGAGTATACTGCGGCTGCCCGAGCGTTTACACACAGAGCATACTTAATATCCCAGAATGCATTTTGTGCCGGCCGGGAAGCAGTGCTGGGAAAATTCAAATAGACCGATCACAAGAAAACGACTGCATTATGGAAAACTACAAATTCATTCACTAATAATATATTTTCTAGCAAGAAAGTAAGTATTTACATCACGATTATGAGCCCAGTTGTTTGAAATAGCGACTGTTTTTTAATTTGTCTCGCCGTTTTCGCAGACCAAAGCGTCGGCTTGATGGGTGTGTCCGTCTACATACCGTTAACACCGGGCAGCAGAAGCTCCCCCTTTACATTTCCAAGTTATTGCGAAGTGTTTTATTTTATATTGAAGTGTTTTCGTTATCAACAGCTGCATGACACAAACCGAGCGGCAGTGGATGAAAAAATATTAATACAAACACCTGTGTATCCATGGTGATAACGCTGTACCCCACCTGCTGGGCGTGTCATGAGCAGCATTGGGTTCTAAAATGACCAACACACAACAGAATTATTATGACCTTGTTCGGTTATTCCTTGGCAAATACATACTTTCCCGACTACATTCTCATGTCATTAATAATGATAATTTCCAAAACCATCAGGTAGCTCTGCCTGGTGTAGGTGAAAACCATGGAGCGCAGCCATGCAAGAAGACAGAGGCGTCTTTTCTTCAGGGCAGCGATGTACTTCCTGATGGATTTTCAACCACCTGTAAGAATTAGTAAAGCTCATACATACGTCAACTGAAAACTCCCCCATTTGTATATTCTGAACCATGTGCTCTCAACCAATAATAAATCCTATTAATGAGAGGTCTGTGCTTTATGAGTGACCATTTTGATGATGCATTCAGAGATAAGATGCTCAAACTTGTTATAATGAATACATCTTTAATAGATGAAGTCAGTTCATAGAAATAGTTAAAAATATTACCTAAAATCCTAATTTTAAATACAAATAAATATGTTAATAAGATAAAAATGTGATAAAATGATAAAACATTGTGTAATTTATACTGACTACATATATCTATGTATCATCATTTTTGCAATCAAATGCCATCCATTTCTTTTCAGCCTCGACAAAGAGGGCCCTATTGCCGGCTAAATTATCATGTCCCTCTGGTACGCCTCTACTTTGTGGGGGGTGACCTGCAGAAGGACTAAAGGCTGACCAGACCCTCCCTGGAGCATCTCATCCACCTTCTCCAAGGGGACCATTGCCATGGTTGGGGGAAAGCACTTGAGGTGCTTGTTTTTGTTTACTGGCTGGCCTGTGGCACATCATATCGGGTCGTGTCAGAGGCCTTTGACATCCCTCGTACCACGTGCCATGATATGGTCCATCGGGTCAGCAGCGACATCCAGCTAGTTTTTCCGTTTGCCCAACAGGGATGAGCTGGAGGAAATCGGGGCTGAGTTCCAGCAGTTGGCTGGTCACCCAGCTTTCTGCAAAGTGGCAGGAAGCATTGACGGATGTCATGTCCGCATTGTGCCCCCTGGACAGTTTGGAGCAGACTTTTTTAATAGAAAACTGTTCCACTCTGTCCAGTTTCAGGCCATTGTGGACCACAAAGGACGCTTCCTTGATGTGCACGTCGGTTTCCCTGGCTCTGTGCACGATTCGCGGGTCCTCAGGTGCAGCCCTGTGTACGTGCACCAGCTGTACCCTCCTCCAGGATGGTGTCTGTTAGGGGATGGGGGTTATCCCTGTCTTTCTGAGCCTCTTACCATCATCACCCCATTCAGGGAGCCTTTGAGGAATCCCACCCAGGAGAGGTTCAATGCCAGGCATTCTCGGGCCAGGAGTGTGGTGGAGAGGGCATTTGGAGTCCTGAAAACCAGGTGGCGCTCAATATTTCTTAAGGCCCTGGAGGTGAAGGATAACTTCGTTTCAGAGGTCACTGTGGACTGCCTTTTCCTCCACAACCTCTGCCTCGGGCACGGGGACATTTTGGAGCCAGAGGATGGTGAAGAGGTTGATGGGGATTATAACTGTGTGGCAGCAGCTCATGACCTGGCCCAATAGACAGGTGACGCCCTCAGGGATCGGATGGCAGCAGCAATCTCAGTTCCCGAAGAGCAGATCCCTGCGCTGAGGGAGCATGATTATTACTGAGTTTTATAGTAATATTCATTGTAAATAGTTAATGTTTTTTTTAGTTAAATTGTAATTGTATATAGTTAGATCTATCAATCAATCTATCAATCTATCTATCTATCTATCTATCTGTAGTAGTTGTATAAAGTGGTCTCTCTCATGTGAAAAGATGGATGTGGAGTAATTTTTTGCATGTTTACACTACTCAATGGTAAGTGGATGATTACATAACTGCTATGAAATAACTACTTTGTTATTCCTACCTCTATTCCTTTATGTACTGTGCAAAAATGTTTACATGACTCACGGAAGAAGAACAATATTTTATTTCTATCACTATCAACACTATCAACAAAATCATGAAACAACAAACTAAAACAAAAGTTAATCAGGATATAACAGAACAATTTCTCAACTTAAAACTTTAAAACTTAAAATTAAATGAACTACTTATTTGTTATTAACCGGTCTCTCAATGAGCTCCATCCATCTTTCTTCTCTTGCTCTACTCTCCCTCTCTTTCCTCTCTCTCTCTCCTTTCTTCCATCCACTCTCTCCACTCCCGCTCTCTTCTGTCTGTGTTCCTTCTTTCTTCTTCCCTCCACTCTCGCTCTCTTCTTGCTGATCTTTCCTCCATCTCTCTCTTTTCCTGCCTCTGCCCGAAGTACCCGTTCCTCTATCTGCTGCATCCTTTCATCCTCCCTCTCCTCAGCCTCTTTCATCCAGTCCTGGAACCACTCCTTTCTCAATCTATCTCCAAGTCTCCTCCCTCTCACAGGAGGAGACTCGGGATTTGGAGTTGGAGGAGAGGCCACACAAACAAGGGGCAATCAAAGGGGCATATGAACATGGTGAATGCCTACAAGTCACTGTCAGAACAGTGTTCACATTTACCATTTACATACAGAGGTAGCACATTGTGCCCTCAAGTTCTCCATATTCATATAATTTCTGCATTAGCCAGTAGCTTTTTCCCATCTTGTAATCAACCCATAGCAACAACTTATTCTGATTGAGAGCAATACGTAACAGTATTATGTTCAGTCGAGTGGTGGGGGGCATTTGCGACTGGAAGAATGCTGCTCTGATGAAAACTAAGCTAGAGGCCGACCTGGCCAATGTTTGTGTTCCGGCCGGCTCCCATTCAGGCGTGAGTTACAAAAAATAAATCCACGGTCCAAAGGTCCATGAACACAAATTTCTTACTCAAATCCCTTTATGGCAGCGTTCCTTTTCCCTGTGAAAAGGGGTTCGTTCAGTCCCCGCCACCGGATTAGCTGCTCGGTGTCCTCATCTGTCCCTGAATGAAAACACAACATGCGACATTACGGGTCCACATTACAGTTTAGTTGTGGCGACGGCTTAAGCTAACGTGCTAACGAATTGGTAGGCTGACTGGTCATCAAGCATAAACTCAAACATCAATACAAAAGTTAAATAACTTACATTTATAAGCGCTCTGTGTTTGGCGCTCGAAGCTGCTGCTGCTGGCCGTCTCCATTTTGTCTTTCGTCTTCCCACGTCAGAGGTGCGCGATGCATTGTGGGGCAGAAGCAGTACGTGAAGCAAGCTCCGCTCCATACTCAGAAATCAAAGCTGATTGAGTATACATCCGGGCATTTCTCGCATACACAAAATTCGCATACTGTCCAGTGTGAACGCACTGCATACTCAATATGGGGGCGGGGTTAGTATGAGTAGTATGCCATTTCGAACACACCCTTAGTGTCGCTGGTAATAGATTCTCCTCACAGCACCTTTAAGTAATGTTACAGGAGATGCGTTGTGATGTTTGAGTAGGCTAATGCTGGCCTTCAAAGTAAATGTCATTTGATTGATTATATGTGTTCATAATATTCCCAATGTAAGACATGTTTGAAGTTAATATTAAGCAATAGGTTGGAGGGAATATGATACAACCTTGCAAACAATAGTAATGGTGGTCACAACCAAAATAGTGCAGTCACAACCGAATCACTGGGTGTTTTGTAAAAAATAAAATATATTGAGTCATCAACTAACATTTTATGATGACTATTCGTTAAATGTATGTTCAATTTCATAACTCATCAACTCTGAGATCTATATAATCAGTGGAATTCATTTTACAAGAAAAGATTGGATCTTGATTTTGATGAGTCTTGGAAATTGAACTTTAAAAATGTTTAAAATACCATTTTATTGATTTTGTTGTAAAACCCTTCAAGAAAAATTTGTAAAAATATTCTTTAGAGGGGGCATGGAAGTACAATATGAACAGATTAATATAATACCTTTTATTGCAGTGTGTTGCTATGTTTCAGTTGTGACACATTTTGGGAGTAGAAAAAACATTTCAAGAACAGGCAGAAATTAAAATATGAATATTGACTGCACTATACAAGATATATGTACCTTAGATATGGTACAACATATGTATGGACAAAGTTTTGGGAAAAAAAACACTTTGAAAAATAATTCCAACCCTGCACTAGACAAATTCGGTAGAATGGTCCATATATGCATCTGATAAGCTTCCACAATTCAGGGGAAAAAAACACAAGAAGACTGAATAAAAGTATTAACAATAATAATGATAATAATACAATAATAGTAAATATCACTGTTATTATAATAAAAAGCAGGGTCATCTAATGCACAATAGACCATAATACATTAAATATGGTGAATAGGTAAATTGGAATGTTAAATTATTTCACACTGACTAAGGAACAGCAGACAGCTGAATCTTTTCTTGAATGAAAATCAGGATGGGACTCCAAATGTTATAAAAATTCTTTGTGGAAACTCTATGTGTCTAATTTACTAACTGAAGAACATCACAAATCCAGTGAGTAATGTGGGACGGCTTACACCCTTCCATCTAAACAAAAGCAGTACAGTCAGCCTCAGTCTTTGTCAGAGCCAGAGTGACTGGAGGAGGCCAAAGAGTGCTATGAATGAGCATGGAGCAACTTCTGTATTCAGAAAGTCAGACATGGTTTTAAAAATGAGCGACCAGAATTCCTCTAGAGCAGCACATGTCCAGAACATTATGGGCGTGGGCAGCAGGAGTTACATTACAGTGATTACAAGCAGGGCTTATATCAGGAAATATTTGACATCTTAAATTTGGTCCACTGGGTACAATGTACTAATTCACACTGTACAAAGCAATGCCTGGCACAGATGGAAGATGCATGAGTTCTTTTTGTAAAACAGACTGCCAGAGTTCCTCAGCTGTAACTTCACCTAAATCAGATTCCCAGTCTCTTTTAACAGAGAGAGAGGAGGAGCTCTCTACAACCAAAATATCCATATATAGCATAGATATCAAACCTTTGAATGATGGGGGGCTTAAGTAAAGCATCAGATGGGTTACCTGGAGGGAGTGAGGGGAACTTGGGCAATAGTAGATAATGAAAAAAAGACTTCTGGGCAAATTGAATTTAAGGCACAACTGTTCAAATGAAGAGAAAATGTCTGAGAACAGATGATAAAAACTTTTAATGCCAAGATTTTGCCAATGTGCAAAAGTTTTGTCCAAAAGAGAAGGCTTAAAAGCTGGGTTGAGATTAATTGGTGAGTTTAAAGATAAAGACAGCCAGCTAAAATGACGGCATATCTGTGTCCAGATTCTCAGAGTTGATATCACCCCTTTATTTTAGGTGAATTCAGTCAGGGATGTAGAGATGGAGGAATAAACTAAGACTGACAGAGAAGAAGGTCGACAGGACAGAGATTCAAAGATTCTTCAATAAGCCAGTGTACAACAGTACGATGTTGGATGTCCAATAGTAAGATAGAAAGTTTGGTGCAGCCACACCTCCAAGGCTTTTTGGGTGTTGCAGAATGTTTTTTGGAGTACGTGGAGGTTTGTAGCCCCAGGTGAATGAAGATTTAGGAATGAACACAGGAACACTGAAATAAATATGTGAATTTGGGGAAGATGTTCATTTGAAGTGAATTTATGCAGCCAGCAACCAAAAGAGGCAAAGAGGTCAGCGTTTGAGACTGATCTCCATCTAAGAAATTAAGGGAGAAAAATTATTTGAAAATAGCTCAGAAAACTTATCAGTGACACACACTTCAAGATACACAAATGTATTTGTCACTGTAAAAGGAAGAGAAGTAAAAGAAAGCTGACAGCCAGATTAAGTCATGGGGAATAGTTCACTTTTCTGTAAATTAAGATTGTAGCCAGAAAGGTCAGGACATTGGTCAAGGATGTGAAAAACATGTGGTAATGAACTGTCTGGGTCAGAAATGTACAAAAGCAGGTCATCTGCATAGAGTGAACCTTTCTGTTCCTGACCTTCTCTATTGATTTCTGTGTCTGAGTGCAAGAGATAACGGCTCAATACCCAAAGCATAAAGTAGAGGAGATAAGGGGCAGTCCTGTCTGCTGCCTCCACCTATGTTAAAGTATTTAGAACAATTATTTGTGCAAACTGAGGCAGATGGGGAGGTGTATAATGGCCTAATCCAAGAAATAAATGTGTCACCAAATAGACCATGACACAGGACTGGATTTTCACTCCTGTCCCGTCCGAATCCCGGGCAGGAGTAAAAAAATTAATCCTGTCCTGTCCCACTCCTGTCCTGTTCCGGTTTGAATAAAACCAAACATGCTGAAAAACTGTTGCATTTTTTATTTTAGGTTAAAGTTCAAATAAAAGACCTTGACTTTAAGTTTTTTTTTTTTAACTTTGTGCTGCAGCTCTCTTCTCCCTCCATGTTGCTTTGTGAACAAGCAGTGAACATGACTTTTTGATATTTTCAGTTAGTGAACACTGTACCTTGCTTGTGTGCACTGATTAGTTTAATAGTCTGCCTCTTATAATTCAGGTGGTCTGCGTTGGAGACTTATATAGGTGAATTCTCAGGTGTGTTGTTGGGGGCGGAGCTTAAGCCTGCCAGCCTTTTCTCTTCACACAGACCATCAGGGAGCACAGCAGGTGTACAGCCATGGCCATACTGGACAAGGGTCAGAACAGAAATGACCTTTGGTTTCATTGTCTCCTCCACCTGAGGGTCAGTCCAGACTGGGCGTGTTCATCCCTGAGGCCAGCGTGAGGATGGAGAGACCTCCAGAGAGCCTTCTCACATAGGGCTCTAATTGCATAAACCAGGTGCAGACACAGCACACCTGCTCTGCTCTTCATCTGCACTGCGCTTGCAGGGTGTGTCCAGCACACTGCAAATTTCCTGCATTGTGCAGAGAGGGAGGAGAAAAGGCGTGAGTGGGTTTAACACAGCCGAGTGTTGTCTTCACCAATCAAATGAACGCCTCTCCTTGCCTGTAAATGCGCTGCAGGCGAGGCCCAGCGTCTGATTGGTCTGACTGATCCCTGCCAGTGTGGCCACAGTGTGCTGGGGAGACGCGGTAGTAGAGACATCAGAGCCGCTGTCGCTGTTACAGCAGCTGAGGGGCTATCGAGGCCCATAGACTGGGACAGCACTGCCATCTTCATACGTGACTGCAGAGGCTGGCTTATCAGAGACCAATATAACTTAAATTATTTTAGTTAGCATGTATGCTGTGAAATTCTGTTTAAATGTCCTGCAATGGCAGACAAATGTGTTTAATCTAAATGAACTTGTCTGTTTGTGTTGTTTGTGCTGTATACTGGCCTGCAGAGAGGCTTCATCTGTCTGTTCACCTGCTGTGTTTGGATCTGTCCTGCATTTATTTCAGTGTGCAGACATGTGGGGTGAATTCTATACAGACTTTGTGAAAGAGCATTTATTCTTTTCTTTAAAACATGTTTTAATACTGTGCTTTCTATGTTGTTGACACTGTGACTTCAGTTTTAAAGGAGCTGATGGTTTACCTGCTCTGATTTATCCTTATTCAATAAAGAAACATCACCACTCTGTGACTTTGATTTTAACTGAATGAGATGACAGCATTTATTTAGTCCATGGTTAATTCTTATCTAATGATTGCAAAATAATCTAAAATCATAATTTATCTGAAATGTTTTTAATTTATGGTCACAACGTTAAAACAATGACACTGGGTCTTGTTGAATGTGATAACGATGTGTAATGGATTAAATGTTGTTCTTGTTTGTGCAGACTGCTGACTGAGAAAAGGATGAAATTAAGTAGATCCTTGAACTTATCCTGGTCTGGAGCAGACTACTCCACAGAATAAATCTTTGTGGTAACTTTTGTCAAACATATCCCACCTCTCTGCAGCCAGATCATGGAGAAGCTGATCCAGGAGAACCAAAGATATCCCGGTTAGTCACTGATCTTAGTTTTGTGACACAGGACATGTGGGATGAGACTTTGTTTGCTGGAGTAGAACTAAATTTGTATTCATTTGTTTTGTCATCAGCAACAATACATTATAAAAGACTAATATTTTGTTCCTTTCCCAGCTTTGTAGTTACATTTGGACTTTAAGGCAGCAGAAATAAATTCTAAAAGTAAGATATAAACCAAAATGTCCACTCCAAAGAATAAACATACACAGAATACATGGACAAACAAGTGCATAAATAAGTGTTCATGAAGGTGGAGACAAAGTGACAGTCATAAACAAAAGCAATAATAAATAAAGTAATAAACTCTAATCCACTCAAAGACATCACGTGTCAAAGTCCAGCTGCAAAGTCAACTCCAGGAAATACAGCTGCAGATTAAACATCACTCTGGTGTATTAGTAAAACCATTACAGGTCTCTGTCTTGTCATAAAAGTTTCTTTTTGGAGTCTTAATAAGTATATAATGTGTTCATGTGATAAATGTCCCAAACTTTCTGGATCCAGATGTTGTAAGTGGGAGGATCTGGTTTCAGCCAGAGTATGGTGATGCTCTTCAGGGCCGCTGTGAATAAGATATTAAACAAGAACTTTTTGGACATTCAGGCCAACAAGTATCACCACCAAGGAGTCTGTTATATTTTTAGAAGACCTCTTTCAGTGCATCAAGTGCTTCTCTCCAGAACAAGCTCAGTTTAAACATGAACAGAAAATATGGGTTTGAGCCTCAGTGGCTCCATAGTTCCTCCAACAGGAGCTGGGATGTTCCTGGAACATTCTGGATGTTATTTCAGGAGTTCTAAAAAAATCAATTTTCCATTTAATCTCCCTCCACATGTTTGAGTTTGTTTGTGTCTCTGTGCAGACCTCTTCACAGCTGTCTGATCTATAACCATGTTTGTTTCCACTTCCCATCTCTGCTTCTCCATCAGTGAGCTGTTTGTGTTCATAGATAAAAAAATGTTTTACAATTAACCAGTTATTTTATGATAACCCTCCTCCTTTTGTACAAGCATTGGAAATCCTTGTATGGGATAGATTTTGTCAGTTTGTCCCACTCCTTTTGTATCTTCAAGTTGGTTCTCAGCTGTAGATTTTAATCTGTGATCTATACAAAGAACTACAGAATAATATTTTGCATAATTTATACATATCTTCATTCAACGTAAAAACAATAGAGGAACTTCCCATATCTGCTCAAAAATTCAGTCTCATTCAGCGTAAAGGCTGTGTTGTTCATGCCAGTGTGTAAAAATAAACTCTTCTTGAACACCTGCCCATGTGTGAGTGCAGCAACAGGACAGCAGGGGTCAGTAAGTCCATGTCTCTGCTGGAAGATCCCGTCTCCAAGGACAAACATGGAGTGATACCCCTTTAAAAGGGCCTATTGCAGCCTAACATCTGTTCGCATGACTTCCTGATGAAGGCTTTATGCTGAAACACATCAACGTTTGTTTTTAAAGTCTACATGACCATGCCGTTAAAATAAAGGCATTTTAATAGTATAAAGAGAGAGCCTTGGAGTCAATTCTTTTTGTTTCAAGGACTTTTTGACTCCCTTTCCAAAGAGCACCTCAAACAAACTCTGTCAAGTCCAGGTAGCACTCCTTTTCTTTGTCTTCTATTTTTCTCATAGATTAGATGCTATAATCTGTTCATTCATCTGGGGCTACAAACCTCTACATACTCCCACAAAGCCTTGGAGGTGTGGCTGCACCAAACTTTCTATCTTACTATTGGACATCCAACATACGTACTGTTGTACACTGGCTTATTGAAGAATCTTTGAATCTCTGTCCTGTTGACCTTCTTCTCTGTCAGTCTTAGTTTATTCCTCCATCTCTACATCCTTGACTGAATTCACCAAAAATAAAGTGGTTACACAGATATGCAGTCATTTTAGCTGGCTGTCATTTTCTTTAAACTCACCAATTAATCTCAACCCAGCTTTTAAGCCTTCTCTTTTGGACAAAACTTTTGCACATTGGCAAAATCTTGGCATTAAAAGTTTTTATCATCTGTTCTCAGATAACATTTTCTCTTCATTTGAACAGTTGTGCCTTAAATTCAATTTGCCCAGAAGTCTTTTTTTTTTTCGTTATCTACTACTGCCACAGTTCCCCTCACTCCCTCCAGCTAACCCATGTGATGCTTTACTTAAAGGTGTAGTCAGCAATCTTCTAATCTTCTAATCTAATGCACTATTTGTCAAAATCTCAGTATTTCTCCTCTCCATCCACAAGATGTCACCACTGACAGCATGTTCAGTAGAAGAAAAACAGAAGAATTTCACTTTGGCTGAAATCGAGCTGATTATTGAAGAGGTGGAAAAAGAAAATCAATACTTTTCAGAAGTGTTACGCAGGAGTGAAGATGGAAAATAAGGACGATGCCTGGGTCTTAATGACTGAGGCTGTCAATGCCGTGTCCGAGGTGCTGCTCAGGTAAAGAAGAAGTGGTTTGATATCAAAGTGACGCAAAGAAAAGACTCTGGACAGAATGAAGGAAACTGGAGGAGGGAGAAAACCACCTGATCTGTCGGCTCAGGATCGTGAGGATGGCAGCGTTATTGGAGACACCTCTATATCTGGAAATATGTTCCAGAAATGATGAAAGTGATGGGATATGGTAAGTCATTTAATGATTGATATTTGCAATTGGCTGCTATTGTAATTAACAAGTGCTAATCAATCAGAAATTTTTATTTTATTTAAACAAATGGGAATTTAATTTAGCCTCGGATGATGCTGCTGGAGGAGGAGGCGCCATCCGCCCAGTGCTTTTTAGCGCCAGACAGCCCACTCCTGTATCTCTCCGACAGGCCCATGTGCTGACCATGAGGTGATCAGTAATCAGCTGACTCTCCTGGGTGCTGTGTATATCGCGACAGGCATCCAGGATCTGAACAACACATTAAAAGATTTTCCTGATGTACATTTTTATTAAATAAAAAATATGAGTGAACATGGAAGTTGTGTGTGTCATTTGTTCAGAAAATGTTTGAAATTCCAAGGAGAAGAAAATTATTTCATGTCTTCATTCAGTTTGCATTTTGAAATTTGCTCATACCTCAATTACAGACGCTTGTATTAGGTCGGTGTGGTCGACGATTTAATTGACATCTGAAATGTGACATTTTAATCTGTACATTGTCATCTTTTTTGTAAACTAAGAATTTAAATATTCAATATTCAATTATGATAGGGGTGTAAATGCATCAATTTCATGGTCATTTAATATATTTAGTCAATTCAGAGTTTTTATCAATGAATTCTATAAAAGGCTTTTCCTGATTGTTACTGAAAGAGGTTTAAATATGTTGTGCATTAACTTAAAAGAGCATGTGTTTAACATTTTGCTGCAGAGCATGACACAGCATGTTACTAATCTTGATCTATTCACTAAATTATGGTCTACTAAAGGTACATGTTTATTGGTTTGTTTGTAATTCTCTGCCAATAAAGTTGGCAAGTAAGCTAATAGCTTCATATGAAATCCCAGATTTGATAAGCACAAATTTGAAAACTGAAAAGGACAATGTTGGTGAATGAGGTCCCTCTTCATAGATCTTCAAGAAAGAGGTCAAAGGAAGTCCAGTGATGTCATCAGAGTGATTTCTTTTTCCAAAATAAAGACTTTTGTCACATGGTAACACCAGTGACATGACTGCAGGGGACGACTACTTTAAATATATTTTACAATACTTATTTGGCATTTTGTTTAAAATGTAATTGATATCATATATTTGATAGTTATTTATACATTTTTGTACTTTTTTATTTTAGAAAAACATATTTTTAAACTCTAAATACAGCACTTTCTCTCCATCAGTGACTGTGGGGACGAGCACTTTTGTTGTGGTTGTGGTTCTAAAAAATTGATTAAAAAGCAAATATTACCAAGCTGATGGCTCCAAATAGTGTGACAGCAGAAATAATATGTTTTTTTTGAAATAAAATACATTAAAAAAAAATCTAACTCAAACATTTTTTCCTCAGGAGTCATAAATCTCTTAAGGCTAGGGACAGAAAAATGCATGTTTCTGTAGAATGAGCCAGCTCTCTTCAGCCCTCCTCCAGTCACTCTGGCTCTGTTAAAGACTGAGGCTGACTGTATTGCTTTTGTTCAGATGGGAGGGTGTAAGCCGTCCCACATTTACGCTCTGGATTTGTGATGTTCTTCTGTTTCTGAAGTTAGAAAAGCTGAGGCACTCACTTAGAGGTTCCACAAATATTTTTTATAAGATTTGGACCCTGATTTACATTAAAGAAAAGATTCAGCTGTTTGCTGTTCCTTAGTCAGTGTGAATTAATTCAACATTCAAATTTACCTATCCACCATACTTAATATATTATGATCTATTGTGCATCAGATGACCCTGCTTTTTATTATAATAACAGTGATATTTACTATTATTTCCCCCTGTGCTTTGGAAACTTATGAGATGTATATATATGTTGTGTTTTTTTCTCTTTTGTCCACATCATTGTCATTATTTTGTGGAATGGAGCCAATGTCTGTTATTTGTATATCCTGTTATGGAAAAAATCCAAATGAACAAAGTTATAAAAAAAATTATGAGCAAAAAACAAACTCTGACATAAAATTTAGAGTCATGAGATTAGATTTAGATTCCAATCCTTAGCCCTGCCAAAACAAGGTTTTAAGAAATTGTGCTCCCATTTCTCCATCATCTGACAAAGACTTTGACTTCTGATTTAAAAATAATAACTCGATGGTGACGTAAAAAAAAATCTTTTGTTTTTGCATCAGACAGCTTTTTATTTTTAACATACTTAAATTTATTTTCACACAAAACAATAGTTAGAATGTCCTGTGTCATGGCATGAAAATCAAGAGAATGATGCAGGAAAACAGTAAAGAGAAAACAACATATTTAATTAACATTACTGGAAAGAGCTACCTTTTTAAGGTAGCTAGAAAACATGGATGACTGTGTCCATCTTACATGGTAAAAAGAAGGTGACCACTGAAGGTGGAAATGTGATTTCCATTGTCAAATATTCTTGTATTTTGCCTCAGACGCAAAAACACAACATCTCCAACCTCCAGGAGCAGAGTGACACCATTAGCTGAGCTACCATATCCATTAGTCTGATGCTCCCATGAGTGACATACAAGTTCTCCATTTTTCATCAGAGCTGCACTTGATGCATAGGTAGCATGTCCATGTGCTCCGACATAGAACTCAAAGTGGTAGGCTCCTCTCACTGGTGCAGTAAAGACACCTGGAGGACATTTTAATTGACAGTGAGTGTAAAAGAAGTTCTTTCCTCCAGACTGAACATCTCAAAAACAAATGTCTGAAGGTTGTTTCTGTCAGTGTAAGAAGTACCTGTGTCTGGACTGTAGGCATTTCCAATGTTTGAGAAAACGTGTCTGAACACCAGATTAGTGTGAGTGTTAAACGGTCCCAAAGTCACAGAGCTTGAAGACGTCAGAGAGGCTGAGAAAGCCACCTGTTTGACTGAGAGAGAGAGAGAGAGAGAGAGAGAGAGAGAGAGAGAGAGAGAGAGTTTTTGAGTTTTAAAATTCATTTAATTAAATAAAAAAATTAACAATACAGAGAAAAACTGTGACACAGGGAGAACACAAATCACAGTACTTTCTTACATCACATCCGCAAAAAGATTTCATTACCCTTAAAGGAAAAAAGTATGCTTTTGTAGTCCCATATTTTGTTGAGAGCCTCCAGATCTTCCATTTTTAAATAGTACCTGTACTCCAACAGTATTCTTGCCCTTACAAGGTTCTTAAACACTGAGACACAATCACATCTCTGTCCTTTTTGTACCCTTTCTTTTCTGCTTAAATAAACTGCCATCTTAGCTTGGCCAAAAAGGAAAATTTAACTAGCCACCTTAATCAGCCGATCTTTCTTTTTTTTTTTTTCTGTAGGAAAACCAAAATAGACATCTGGTCAGTAAAATGTTCTTCCAAAGCTTCCAGTATTCCTTCAGTAACCCAAACAGCTGCTTTAATCTGGCACACTGTAGAGAGCAATGACATATGATTTCTCTTTCTGAGCAAAAAGGACAGTTATCACTTATTTCAGGATTCAACACTGAAACAAAAGCATTGACTGCTACAATTCCATGAAGGACACGCCATTGCAGGTCACCCTAACCCAAATGGTGGTTTGTATAGCAAGCTCCACTCAGGTTTTACTCCTGATTTAACTTTTAAATGCTCTCTCCATGGTGTATCTGGTCTCTCTTTAAGTTTATGTTATTCAAAGCCTTGACACACCCCTTATAAAGCATTTTCCCTTTTACACAGTCCAAAGGCATCCACGCCTCATTGTTGACCTCTGGCAGAGAGCACAGACCTTTACTTTCTGTCAGCTTTGGCCTGATGCACATCTTAGGAAAATCATCCAAGTCATCAGGTAGTAATTGTCCCGCGAACCATTTTTGAAGAAGAACTTAATCCTCAAGAGGCAGCACCTTCCAAAACTTCTCCAAGAGCAGTCCAACAACTCGTACAGACCTGAACTTCAGTCCAGTGGCAAAGGTCACCGCATTGTCCAGATTGTCTCCTGCCAGTTCACGTACATGTTGGACAGTATTTACTCCATTCTTTTTCAGAGTTTCAGACATTGTTGGTACGTCTTCCAAAAAACTGCCCAAACGAGAGCCCCACAGGATTGGCTCCTTTAACAGCCAGTGCAGAGATGTATTTGGGCCCAGTCGACCAGTTTCCAACAGTCCCCAAGTTTTAACAAGACTTTTGTAGAAAGGTGGCATACCATTTGAGTTAAAAACTGTGCAATTCATGGTAAAAAGAGGCTTCCCAATACCTAAATTACCAACTTTGGCCAAAATGTGCTCTGCTACATGCCTCCAGGATAAGCTTCGGGGTCCATAGAGGAAGCTCTGTATGAACTGTAACCTAAAAGCTGCCTTCCTACTTTCTAAATGAACCAAATCCTGACCCCCTTCTCCTTTTGGCATAAACAAAACACTCTGGGGTGTCCAGTGCAGTCTATCCCAAAAGAAGTTAACAATTATTCTCTACAGTTTCACTCACAGGCTAGCGGGTCGCTCCACAACTGAAAGCCGGTGCCACACACTAGTGGCCACCCCACTGCTGATAATAAGTGTACGTCCCCTATAGGACACTCGAGGCAAAAGCCACTGCCACTTTTTCAACCTACCTTCTACCTTTTCTACCAACCCTTCCCAGTTTTTAAAACTTCAGAAGGACTACCTAAAAGAACACCCAAATACTTTATCCCATGTGTGACCCATCTGAAACCATCAGGTAATACTGGTTCATTACCTTGCCACTTACCCACTAGCAAGGCTGTGCTTTTATTCCAGTTGACCCTGGAAGAGGAAAGTTCCCCATAACATTCTGTGATATTCACAAGCTTTTCAACATCATTGCAACGATGATGTCATCTGCAAAGGCTGAAAGACACATTGGTGAAAGACAATCATTAATTTTAACTCCAGTTAACACTTTTCTAATCTGGCATAGCATGGGTTCAGTAGCAATAGAGTAAAGCATGCCAGACATAGCACAGCCTTGCCTTATACCCCTGTTAACACTGAAGGGAGCACTCAAACAACCATTAACTTTCAATATACTTTCAATGTCACAATACAAGGTTTTTATCATAGCAATGAATATGGGAGAGAAACCAAATGCCACAAAAGTGTTCCACAAAAACTGATGCTCTACCCGATCAAATGCCTTCTCCTGGTCCAGGGAAATGAGACCAAATTTAACATCTACAGAGCCAGAGACTTCCAAATAATCTCTGATAAGAGATACATTTTCTCTAATCAATCTGCCAGGGATGCAGTAGGTCTGATCTAGATGTACTATCTGCTCCATCACTTTTTTTAACCTGTTAGCCAAAGCTTTGGAGAAAATCTTATAGTCCGTACACAACAGACTCACTGGTCTCCAGTTCCTGATTTCACAGAGGTCCCCTTTTTTAGGTAAAAGAGTGAGAACAGCTCTCCGACAACTCAGAGGCAATCTGCCCCTGAGCACACTGTCTCTGATCACCTCAAATAAATCTTTGCCCAATAAAGGCCAAAAAGATTTATAGAAATCTACAGGAAGACCATCTATTCCTGGAGCCTTGCCATTGTCCATTGTCATCAGGGCCTCCTGCAGCTCCTGCAGTGTCAGCTGGCGCATTAGATCAGCATTTTCCTCAGCTGTTACATGTGGCAGATGAATCAGAAATTGCTGTGACACGTTCTCTTGATATTCACTTTTACATAGATCTGAGAAGAAATCCACAGCTCTTTTCCTGATTTCAGATGAGTCTGTAAGCTCAGTGTCATCAGCTGATCTAATGCATAAGTCTGTTCTGACCATTTTTCTTTTCAAGACTGCAAAAAAACTTTGATGGAGCATCCATTTCACTGATATTTTGAAATCGTGACCGATCTAATGCCCCCTGTGCTCTCATCCCCAGCAGATCTGCCAAAGCAGTTCTTTTTGATTTGAGTGCCCTAAAGTGGCCTCCACCTCCAGTGGATCCACATAAAGTCTGTAGATCCACACTTTCAGTCTCTAAACCTGTATTGAATCTATAACCTCTTTGGTGACATTAAAAGTATATTGTTTACAAAACTGTTGAATTTTCATTTTTAAAATGTCCCACCATTGCTGTATTGATGAAAATGGACTCTTTCTAGTCTGCCACTGTTTCCAAAAAACCCCAAAACATCTCTTAAACCTCCCATCGTTTATTAGAGCTGTGTTAAAGTGCCAGTAAGCACTCTTTGGCTTTACTCCATTTATAAAACATTTCCTATTAACAGAGAGTGATCTGAAAAACCCACTGGGCTCAAGAAACAAGACTTAAAGATCTGCAACTGATGCTCAAAACAATAAAATCTATCTAATCTTGCTAAAGAGATGTAATCATCCCAAGCATGTGCCCATGAAAACTGCCTGGTGCTCCCATGCTTGAGCGCCACACATCAGCTAATTCATAAGTTTCTATGATAGGTTTTAAAATAAACTTTGAATGAGCATTAGGCTCAATATGATTCCTATCCAAATCATCAACTGTGCAACTAAAATCTCCTCCCAGAAAGAGATAATCTGTTGAGGCACAACCTAAGAGTGTGCTTGCTAGTTTTTCAAGAAAAACACATCTTTCACTTGGAATCACTGGGGCATAAACATTAAGCAGAACTAAAGTTGATTTTTCATATCTGGCAATCACTTTTGGTCATCTTCCTGGCACAATCTCTTCAGAGTCAACAGACACAGGTAGAAAATTCTTCGAGAAAAGAACTGCTACTCCAGCACTTAAATTATTCTTGTGACTTAGAATAACATCACCCTCCCATTCTCTCGTCCACTCTACTTCATTTTCATTATTGCTATGGGTCTCTTGAGCAAAAGCAATATCAATGCATTTTGTTTTAAGAAGTTCGTAGAACATAGTTTTTTTTTTTACATCTCTTGCTCCATTAAGATTTAGAGATGAAATCTTGAAACCACTCATGAAAAAATACAAACTAAATGAGAGAAAAAAATATGCAGAACATGTTTTCTTCTGCTCTTTACATTATTTATTCATTAGTTATTTATGCCTTTACCTTCTGTACCAGTTTTCTGAGGCGGTACACCTCAGTGTGTTTCAGACTATCATCCCCTCTCTGTGTCATCAGCCATCTAGAAGAATCTATAAATAGGGATCGATTAGGAAAGAAGTCCTCCACATTTACGTCTCTCTTCCCTTTGGTTAAATGAAGAAAGCTACGAATTTGATCTAAGCTGTATCCATTACTCTTTTGTCCATCAGGGATGGGAGAATCAGAGAGTTCTCTCTCACTATCAGTTTCAGGAAAATCCTCTGAATCACTCTCCTGCTTTTCTGCGTTATCATTTAAAGGCATTTTCTTTAGTTTTAGACCTTTAGACTCTGATTTATTTTTTATCTTTGAGTTTGGCACTTTGAAAATATTGTCATCGTCTCTTATTGTTTTTTCTCCTTCATTTATTAACTCATCAATGTTCATTTCCTCAAGTTCCTCCCCTTCTACACTGATCTGACTCTGATTAAGTGGCGCGGCTGCAGAGGTGGTAGCAAGCTCTCTGTCCGGCTGCATGTCTGGCTGCTCAGCCACTGTCTCACTCTGCACCCCTTCAGTGTCTGCCAGGTCTCCCCTCTCTGCACCTCCTGCACCCTCCTCACTTTGAGCCGGCTCTGCCTCCGCCTCTGCCTCTGCCTCCGCCCCCGCCTCCGGCTCTGCCTCCGCCTCTGCCTCTGCCTCCAGTTTGAACTAAGTGCCCCTGCTGCCCACAACCAAAACATTTCATGGTTCCAGTCGTTGCAGAGATAGTGTAGTCATATCCATCCACCTTGAATTTCATTGCCACATTCAACTCATCACAGTCATTCTTTAAAATCATGTACACTTGTCTCCTAAAAGACACGACATGCTTTAACTTAGCAGACTTACATCCGGATGGAAGCATTTTCATTGCCAACACAATCTGCCCGTGATGCAAAAGCTCTCTCTCTAAAACTTCATCACTGATAAACGGTGGTAAGTTAGACAGGATGATCTTCCTTGTTGGATTTGCCAGAGGAAACACTGTAATGAGTGTTTCTAACAACAATGCCACGCTCAACAGCAGTGTTCACTTTATCAATGGAATCCAAAAACATTACAACTGCGCTGTCCATCCTTGAAGCAGCTTTAACGCTGTCATATCCAACCAGCTCTCCTACAGCCAAGCCACAATCCTCCACCGAGTACTCCACTCCAACAGGTATTTTAATACCATGCCGACAGGAAAGGTTTCTCAGAGAAACCTTTCCTGTCGGCATGAGAGACAGAGAGACAGAGAGAGAGAGAGAGAGAGAGAGAGAGAGAGAGAGCTGTGTTACCAAGTCCTGACATCTGTTGCTCTCCACCTTCAGAATAGTTTTCAGAGTCTAAAGTCCAAATGTAAACTGCAGGTTTAGATTTGTGTCTGACCTTCTCCATCTCTCCTCAGGGCTTCCACTTGGTGTTCTGTAACATTTGTCCTGGATTTCAGTGTGACCAGCTCTGCTGCTTGAGCTGAAAAAACATTATTGTGAAATATTTAATAATTAAACAAGAAACATTATCAGTGTCCCTAAAGAGGTGAACTCTGTGTATCAAATACCTTCAAGGTGTTGCTTTAGTTTCTCCACCTCTGCTTTCTGTGACTCCAGTTCTCTCAGTTTGGCTTCTTGTGCTAAAAAAAACAAATACACGTTTTTTTTTGTTTTTTTTTTTATCTTACATGAACATTACTTTGCTGTCAATTTCGTCCACTACAATGGACAAAAAAGAGACCCCTTGTTGATTTAGATTTAATCCAAACTTGGCAGCTGCAGCATGACTCCACTGTACCTTCATTCTCTGTTAAATGATGCCATGTGATAATGGAGCCTCTTATTAAGTGTTATAAGGTTTTCAGTTTAAAATGCTCTGGTAACGCTTCCTTTTACGGTACTATAATTACCATGTATTTACATGATAATTACTAGGTAAGTACCATGTAATAACGGGGAGTTACCTTAAAATTACCATGTAATTACAAGGTAACTATATAGGTAATTACCTTGTAATTTTAAAGTAATTACTTAGTCAATTCCAGGCAAATACCAAGTACCTACCTGGTGATAAGTATTAATTACTGGGTAATTATAATGTCATTATATACTAACTATTTTGTTAATTGCCAAGTACTTACTAGGTAATTGCCATGCAATTTCTTGAGAAGTAGCTGGTAACAGCCAGGTAATACGAAGTAATTACTCAGTAATTATTAAGTATTTATATGCTAACTATGTGATTAATTATAAGGTACTCACTAAGTAATTATTATATTATTTCCTAACAACTACATATAATAATTCGTAATTACTGGGAGTTCCTTAAAGTAATTACCAGGCAATTGCATAGTAATTAATAATGTACTTATTTCATGAGTACCAAGTAATTTTCTGACAACTACCAAGTAACTACAAGGTCAATAAATAGCAATTACTGAGTAATTACTAAGTAACACATGGTAAAAAACCTTATTATTCACACTGTAAATACTTAGTAAATAAATTATTGATTATATTTATTAAACAGACATTATTGATTGTTTTTATTTTGTAACTACACAGCAACTACCCTTTAATTGTACATGATGACTACCTAAGAAGGCTACGTATTGTATTGGTAAATACACAGTAAGTACTGTAAAATTTAGAAAGAAATTATGACACTACCAGTTACTTTCCTATTGGCTACCAGGTGTAATTACCAAGAAATTATAAGTTTCTATTAGATACTTACCATGTAATTACTAGGACATAAAGAGTATTTACTACGTATTACTAGGTACTACTAGGTATGAACGCCATGTATTTCCCTAGCAGTCAATAGTTTTTTATTACTTACCTGGTAACTTCTTTGTATTTACCCAGTAACTGCAACATTTACCGGGTAATTACAGTTGAACTGTACTGCAAAAGGAAGTGAGGTCTGTTTCCATGCTATTACCTGGTAATTACTTCTTTCTTTCTCAGGAAATACAAAAATACATACATGGAAATTACATAGTTATTAAAGTGTGACTGTACTGTAAAAGGAAGTGAGGCCTGTTTCCATGCTATTACCTGGTAATTACTTATTTGTTACACAGGAACGACAAAAATACATACATGGAAATGACATAGTTATTAAAGTGTGACTGTACTGTAAAAGGAAGTGAGGTCTGTTTCCATGCTATTACCTGGTAATTACATATTTCTTTCTCAGGAACTACAAAAATACATACATGGAAATGACATAGTTATTAAAGTGTGACTGTACTGTAAAAGGAAGTGAGGTCTGTTTCCATGTTATTACCTAGTAATTAGTCAGTATTTAGCCCTAAACTAGGAAACTGTCACATCACACAAGACACTTGGACTGAAAATGCCACAAAACTGACCAGTGTTGATGATACAGTGATACTGATACAGAGTCTGGGTCTCCCCCCTGAACAGCACACTGTATCTGTCTGGACATAAGAGTTCCCATCAAAAACCACCATGACCAACCATCAAATTACATATGAATGCATGATTTTTACACTTCCTCACTCAAAACACCTCGCTGTGACACATATACAAAAAAAAAGTGAGCTGCCAAAGATAAACGTTTTAATCCAATGGATTTCAAATTCTCATAAAACAATTTCAAAAACAGTGCAAATTTGGTAACACTTTATAAGTACACACTATTAAGCATTAGTTAAGCATTAATAAATATTGAATTCATCATTTCTAAAGCATTTTTCTGACATGAATAATTAGTAATAACACATTTATACACGCAATTATAAATATTTTACTCATCATAAACAAGTATATCAGTGAAGGATTTTACTGCATTCATCATTTATAAAGCATTTTTCTGACATGATTATTTAGTAATAATTCATTTATACACACAATTACAAATGTTTTACCCATCATTGATAAGCTTTAGAAAAAAATAATAATAATTGCAGCTCATCAGTATATTGTGACTGTGTAACATGAACAGGGGGAAAACGTGGCCAAATCAAAACTTGCCAACACTAACTGCGCATCACAGAAAATTACAGTACGCAAAATAAATTCAAGTTAACAATTTTGTATCCAAGTACACAAAATAAATCTTTTAGTTATGTGTGTATATATATATATATCTATATATATATATATATATATATATATATATACATATATATATACATATATATAAAACATGTTCTACTAGTATCAAAAAAAAAAGTTCAGAAATATTTCGCTGCTATTTCATGTTATTCTTAACCCTTTCACTGAGTAAAAATTCAAAAATGATAATTTAACCCCTAAAATAAATACACTTAATACCCCATAATATTATTATACAAATAAAAAATGTTGTGAAAATCAAAAGACAATCTTCAAGAGTGTCCAACTTTAACAATGAACTTTGATTCAACATTCAACACTGTGGCCTACTTTTTGTTTTTAGGGGAAGCAGTTTCCCGGAAACCTTGAAGGCTTTAACATTTTCAGCTCTGTCTGTGTCCGTCTGAACTGAAGTGGCACACTGTGTGGCGAACACACTGAGTTTCACCTGACTGTTATAGTTTTCAAGGGGTTCCTTGTATTTACTGGGAGCAGCAATGAACAGCTCTGCGATTGGAGCGCTGACAACAACAGTGTTCCGGTTCACCCCAACACTCAGCAGACATGGTCCTTTCTTGAATGAACAGCCGTAGAACTTTTTTGTAACGGGCCACCACCTGAGCAGGATTTTTGGCTGCAATTCAGAGGACAAAGAATTAGGGTTATCCAAAGTAAAAAAAAAAATGGTGGCACTTACACAAATTTCTTGTCACTTTCAATGAAGAGGCAGTACTTTCAAGAAAATAGAGTCCCGAGACCCTTTTCAGCATCGTGATTAAACCCAGGTATTGGCCTTGCCAACAGAACACAGAAGGCATCCAGGATAGAATTGTGTTCAGAGGACAGAACTCTCAAATATTCAGAGCAAGAAACCTAAAAACAAGTTGAATAGGGTAATTGTTTCTTAAATAACTGCTTTATTTTCTGTGACAATTGAGATTTTTTGTGAAGCATTAGAAGGTAATTTGAGTTACTATAGCATTTTTCTACAAGTAGGGATACTACGATTCATTGATCCTGAAAACCTACACCTTGCATTTGGAATCATACTGATATCATTGTTAGTTTGGCAGTTATTGAACAAAAACAGTCATTTGCTAATGGTAGTTATCTGGATCACCACCAAATTATAACAACCTCCTTAGGGAGGGTAAACAATTTAGCTTCTTGGACAGCTCTGTTGCCATTTGGGCACATGAAATGCCAATTCTTAGCTTCATGCAATGCTATTATCTTAAACTATCCACAAAAGGTCTAAAGACAGTAACATCAATACTTGTAGCTCAAGGTATAAGTTGACAAAACTACAGAAATATTGGAAAACCAACATGTTTTGGCAGTTGCTGAGTAACATACAGAACAAGCACTTTCAGTCACAGCATTAATGACATAAGGTGATCATAGTTTGGGGAAAGATAAGTATGCTTAATGTGGCAGGGTTGCTTTTCATATTCAGGATTATTTCCTGGTAAAAATCATGCATGATCTCATGCTATCTGAGACTGAAGTACTGTGGCTGCAGATAAATTTACCTTGGATCAGGTCTGTTATGATTGGTAGTTGTAACAGACTGCTTGGTGTTTATCTTGACAAAATATTTAAAATATTAGAGCGAGAATGTGAATTAAACAATGAAAGTTATTTTTTGGTGACCTGAATATAGACTGGGGCTCAGCAGACTGCTCTGTAAAACTCAAACTCAGACCTGCAGATGCATGTGGGTTATCCCAGATTATTAACTAGATTAAGGTTAACAGCGTGTGGCACTGTGAGTTCTACAAGAGTCCTACATTAGTTCTACATACATGGATCAGAATTTTACTAATGTAGCTGAGTTATTCTCCAAAACGGTATGTATAACTGTAGGTTGTAATGATCAAATTTTGGTTGCTGTTGTGAGAAAGGTGCAAGTGCCTAAGAGAAGACCAAAGGTATAATATTAAAAAAAAATTAAATGTTCAAACGAGAATTATTTGTAGAAGACGTAAATTGGTTCACATAACATGAGAAGAAGATCCAGAGGTGGTACTGGTTAACTTAATAAAATGTTCATGCCAATAGTACAAAAAATTGCACCATTAAAGAAAAACACAATAAAAATATAAGCACACCCTGGTTAGATGATGACTTTAAGGAATGCATGCATAAGTGTGATCAAGCAAAATCAATAGCTTTTATGTATGGTATAAAATCTGGTAAATATACTGCATATTAAGGAATTCGCTTGCTAAATCAAATAAAAAAAAACTATTTTGAATATGTATTTAGTGAGCAAAGTAATGGAGTGGTTAAAAAAAACCTCTTTACCTCTCTTAGCTGTCTTTGTCTCCATTTTCTTTGACTTCTTGGCCTTTCTCTCTCTTCCCTTCTTCTTCTTTTTCTTCTTCTTGTCTTCCTCTGATGAGGATGATTCAAAAGAGGAGTCAGATGGAGCATCAGAGAATATTCACTTGAGCTATCACAAGGGGAAGATGAAGGCAAATCGACTGCCTGGGTGGAACTACTGCACCCCTTTTTAAGAGCTGTTAAAATAAATACAAACATCAGTCTAACGTGGCACAAAGAGGCATAAATATATATGTATATAAAAATAGATATATAGATACTCAAGTGTCCAGAGATAAACTAACAAAGTAAGACCAAAGTGTACTTAAATGTGTGTTCATACTGTGTGTAGTAAATCTTACCTGCTGCCAGCTGTTCTTTTAGATAGTCTCTTTCCTTGGTAAGCTCTTCAGCCTTCAGCTTTAGGGCCTCTACCCTCAGCTGACACATCTCCAAATCCTGTGGTTGACTTTTGTCTTTCAGTTGTGCAGTAGGGGCAATGGAAACACCTTTAAAAACAAACAAACAAACAAACAAAAACATTTTAAAATGTATTCAAAACATTCAGTACCAACAAGGGTTTTCATTCATCTCTGATCTCAGCTAGTCTGTTGTATCTGTAACTGATCCAGTGGATCTCCTGTATTTTGTTAGATCATAATTTGAACATACACAACTTCTTTTTCCCTTTGTCTAATACTCTTAGACCAAGGGATTAACCTTATTTACAGATCAACACTTTAATTGTAAAAATAAATCTGGAAATCTCTGTGATAAATTACAAAGCTTTACTATGCAGCAAATTTGTGAACATAGCAGCTTCTTGCATCATTTGGGACGTAAATAACAGAGACATTGGTTTATACTAACATCTAAGGTGTTTATTCAGCAGTTAAAACTGAGATTTAATGTCTGCAGAGAAACCCTTTCACCACTGTGTTTGTACCAGCCATTCAATGCAGGTGGAGACAAAACTGTTCTGGCATCACACAGTCAACACACTATCAGGCCTACCTGTATGACTATTTTAGCCCAATTTGATGGCATTAATTAAAGAAAAAATAATACAATAATATTTCAGAACTTAATGGCATGTATCTATTTTTGATCACCATACATACATGTAAATACTTATATAGGTTTGCCTGAAGCACTCAGAGCATGTGGTTTATTTTATGTAAAGCCCTTGTTCATTTATATTGCTGTAATTATCATAAAAGTAATTCATAAATATAGATAACTATTTTTGTAATATTTCCTAAAAAAGATTTTGTTTTTATTGAACAAACTGAACCAGAGTATAGTGAGGTGATGCTCTATGGTCTGACACCAGCCAGCATGATTAATGTATGTCAGTTTAAAAAAAAAAAAAAACGTAGGTACTTCCCACTGGTGCCATCGACGGCCACAGACTCTCTTATATCCACACCAACAATCTTTTTGGCCCGCGTTCGCACAAATCTTCGTGTTTTGCCAGAGTTCGGCATGATATTGGCGACATTCAAGTTTCTTCAGGAAATGTGAGCGTCTGCTCCGCCTGCGTTTACCTGCGACGACACGTTGATGACGCAGAAGCATCCTGCCCCACGCTGATGACGTATTAAGAGCGGGATTGTAGTCCTTCAGTGAATCAGAGCGGTTCAGTGATAATGAGCGAGTTCACTCGACTAAAACAACTGATTAAGAAAGAAATATCAAAAAGAAATGCCCTGAAGCTAATAAAGTGGCTACAGACGAGGAGACTGCTTCAAAGGAGAGTTAAATGCAGAATTTGCCATACGGACATGAAACTGAAGAGAAGGACAAACAGTGGTGACAGATATGCACGGTAAGACACAATGAAAGATATAGGAAAATTGAACAAATGTGCAGTTATTTGTTGATTTATGTGCATGTTTGGGTCAGATGAATATGAGATGTAATGTTGCAGGATTAAATAATTACATGAAATTTGTTAATGAGCAATTTAGCAATTTTATCAATGGAATAACAAATAAACAGTAATATATATATATATATATATATATATATATATACATAAATATGTATATAGATATAGATATATACACACACACACACACACACACACACACATATATATATATATATATATATATATAGATATAGATATAGATATATATATATATATATATATATATATATATATATATATATGAGCTGTATATTTATATGTATACATACAGTATATGAAATTAGAATATTGCATAATTGTAATTAATCCTTAACTTCCTAATGTGAAAAAACAGGTAGAAGAACAAAAACTGTATCTTTAATTCATTAAACAAACGACCATATCAACGAATAGCCATTTCAAAAAGTAGCAACCTGAGAGGAGTAAATTACTTATTAAACATTTAGAACAGGTCAAATCAATTACCCCCTACAAAAAGCAAAGTGTTCATGAAGGTCTACAGCTTTGCTGTGTAATTTTATAATGATTAAATTGACACATTTAAATATGTAATAAAAAGTCTAAGCAAATAATCCTTGTGACAAACTACAATCTAATTACACATTTTTTTGTGTTGTGCTGATTATATTATCATTTTATGGTAACCTGATAATGCCATCTTGGTTATATTTATTGTTTATTATTGCTACCTAAACCTGTGTGCCAGTGTGTGTCCTAATTACAGTCTGTTCCTTTTTCTTTTTAAAAGGACTGGTCGCCAAATACCACATAAAGGACAGGAAAAACAAATTTCAGTGAGGCACACGTCCATCTTCAGTCACTCAAACGTCTCTCTCAGTAACGATGCAGTTCATGTACAGGTGGGTAATAATGATAATAATACTAACTATAATAAAAGTATAAACATTAAAGCCATTTTCATTTTCAGCACAAAAGAAATGTATGTTAATTCAAATGTGAATTTAAATAAGTTTCAAGGAGAGTTGAGAAAGTTGTACATAGAATGTGTAAATTTAGGTTTTTTATGTTTGTTTATGCCTCAGTATGGGAGAGGAAGAATGACCGGTGGGTGGAAAAGAAAGACGTGGGTCTCTGGGATGTTGGGTGTGAGGCATCATCAAGGACGAAGAAAACCCATCCAGCGCCTTGTGAAGAGATGATCTGGAAGACATCTGATGCCTTTAATTGTTCATCATGTGAGGCCTAGATCTTCAGTTATCAGTGATGAGTGGCGTGCTTATCAGGTGCTCTCTGGACCAGGATACAACCATCACACTGTTAACCACAGGAGGTGGTATGAAGATCCTCAAGCTAGTGCCCACACAAAGCATCTTAAGAGTGCCTGGAGATCCTACAAAGAGCAGATCTGGAGGGGAAACCGCACTGACAGTTTGCTCTCTGACCACCTTTCACTGATTGAATGGAATGAGTGGCTCGCAAAGAATCACCCTGATGTTGCTTTTGGCAGACTGATTTATAACATTTCCAAAAAGCACATGTAATTTGCAGTCACTGTTACCAATGCAGGAATCTTCTTTTGAAGGTGATAGTGAGGTAATCACTGCAGTTTGTTTTTGCGTGTATAAATGTGTTATTACTAATTATTCATGTCAGAAAAATGCTTTATAAATGATGAATTCAGTATTTAATAATACTTAACTAATGCTTAATAGTGTGTACTTATAAAGTGTTACCAAAATTTGCACTGTTTTTGAAATTGTTTTATGAGAATTTGAAATCCATTGGATTAAAATGTTTATCTTTGGCAGCTCACTTTTTTTTGGTATATGTGTCACAGCGAGGTGTTTTGAGTGAGGAAGTGTAAAAATCATGCATTCATATGTAATTTGATGGTTGGTCATGGTGGTTTTTGATGGGAACTCTTATGTCCTGACAGATACAGTGTGCTGTTCAGGGGGCAGACCCAGACTCTGTATCAGTATCACTGTATCATCAACACTGGTCAGTTTTGTGGCATTTTCGTTCCAAGTGTCTTGTGTGATGTGATAGTTTCCTAGTTTAGGGCTAAATACTGACTAATTACCAGGTAATAACATGGAAACAGGCCTCACTTCCTTTTACAGTACAGTCACACTTTAATAACTATGTAATTTCCATGTATGTATTTTTGTAGTTCCTGAGAAAGAAATAAGTAATTACCAGGTAATAGCATGGAAACAGACCTCACTTCCTTTTACAGTACAGTCACACTTTAATAACTATGTAATTTCCATGTATGTATTTTTGTAGTTCCTGAGTAAGAAATAAGTAATTACCAGGTAATAACATGGAAACAGACCTCACTTCCTTTTACAGTACAGTCACACTTTAATAACTATGTAATTTCCATGTATGTATTTTTGTAGTTCCTGAGTAAGAAATAAGTAATTACCAGGCAAGAGCATGGAAACAGACCTCACTTCCTTTTACAGTACAGTCACACTTTAATAACTATGTATTTTCCATGTATGTATTTTTGTAGTTCCTGAGTAAGAAATAAGTAATTACCAGGTAATAGCATGGAAACAGACCTCACTTCCTTTTACAGTACAGTCACACTTTAATAACTATGTAATTTCCATGTACGTATTTTTGTAGTTCCTGAGAAAGAAATAAGTAATTACCAGGCAAGAGCATGGAAACAGACCTCACTTCCTTTTACAGTACAGTCACACTTTAATAACTATGTAATTTCCATGTATGTATTTTTGTATTTCCTGAGTAAGAAATAAGTAATTACCAGGTAATAGCATGGAAACAGACCTCACTTCCTTTTACAGTACAGTCACACTTTAATAACTATGTATTTTCCATGTATGTATTTTTGTAGTTCCTGAGTAAGAATAAGTAATTACCAGGTAATAGCATGGAAACAGACCTCACTTCCTTTTACAGTACAGTCACACTTTAATAACTATGTAATTTCCATGTATGTATTTTTGTAGTTCCTGAGTAAGAAATAAGTAATTACCAGGTAATAGCATGGAAACAGACCTCACTTCCTTTTACAGTACAGTCACACTTTAATAACTATGTAATTTCCATGTATGTATTTTTGTAGTTCCTGAGTAAGAAATAAGTAATTACCAGGTAATAGCATGGAAACAGACCTCACTTCCTTTTACAGTACAGTCACACTTTAATAACTATGTAATTTCCATGTATGTATTTTTGTAGTTCCTGAGAAAGAAATAAGTAATTACCAGGTAATAGCATGGAAACAGACCTCACTTCCTTTTTACAGTACAGTCACACTTTAATAACTATGTATTTTCGATGTTGGTTTTTTTGTAGTTCCTTGGTACCAAATAATTAATTACCAGGTAATAGCATGGAAACAGACCTCACTTCCTTTTACAGTACAGTCACACTTTAATAACTATGTATTTTCCATGTATGTATTTTTGTAGTTCCTGAGTAACAAATAAGTAATTACCAGGTAATAGACATGGAAACAGACCTCACTTCCTTTTACAGTACAGTCACACTTTAATAACTATGTAATTTCCATGTAGTATTTTTGTATTGCCTGAGTAAGAAATAAGTAATTACCAGGTAATAGCATGGAAACAGACCTCACTTCCTTTTACAGTACAGTCACACTTTAATAACTATGTAATTTCCATGTATGTATTTTTGTAGTTCCTGAGTAAGAAATATGTAATTACCAGGTAATAGCATGGAAACAGACCTCACTTCCTTTTACAGTACAGTCACACTTTAATAACTATGTAATTTCCATGTATGTATTTTTGTATTTCCTGAGTAAGAAATAAGTAATTACCAGGTAATAGCATGGAAACAGACCTCACTTCCTTTTACAGTACAGTCACACTTTAATAACTATGTATTTTCCATGTATGTATTTTTGTATTGCCTGAATAAGAAATGAGTAATTACCAGGTAATAGCATGGAAACAGACCTCACTTCCTTTTACAGTACAGTCACACTTTAATAACTATGTAATTTCCATGTATGTATTTTTGTAGTTCCTGAGTAAGAAATAAGTAATTACCAGGCAAGAGCATGGAAACAGACCTCACTTCCTTTTACAGTACAGTCACACTTTAATAACTATGTATTTTCCATGTATGTATTTTTGTAGTTCCTGAGTAAGAAATAAGTAATTACCAGGTAATAGCATGGAAACAGACCTCACTTCCTTTTACAGTACAGTCACACTTTAATAACTATGTAATTTCCATGTACGTATTTTTGTAGTTCCTGAGAAAGAAATAAGTAATTACCAGGCAAGAGCATGGAAACAGACCTCACTTCCTTTTACAGTACAGTCACACTTTAATAACTATGTAATTTCCATGTATGTATTTTTGTAGTCCCTGAGTAAGAAATATGTAATTACCAGGTAATAGCATGGAAACAGACCTCACTTCCTTTTACAGTACAGTCACACTTTAATAACTATGTAATTTCCATGTATGTATTTTTGTATTTCCTGAGTAAGAAATAAGTAATTACCAGGTAATAGCATGGAAACAGACCTCACTTCCTTTTACAGTACAGTCACACTTTAATAACTATGTATTTTCCATGTATGTATTTTTGTATTGCCTGAGTAAGAAATAAGTAATTACCAGGTAATAGCATGGAAACAGACCTCACTTCCTTTTACAGTACAGTCACACTTCAATAACTATGTAATTTCCATGTATGTATTTTTGTAGTTCCTGAGTAAGAAATAAGTAATTACCAGGTAATAGCATGGAAACAGACCTCACTTCCTTTTACAGTACAGTCACACTTTAATAACTATGTAATTTCCATGTATGTATTTTTGTAGTTCCTGAGAAAGAAATAAGTAATTACCAGGTAATAGCATGGAAACAGACCTCACTTCCTTTTACAGTACAGTCACACTTTAATAACTATGTAATTTCCATGTATGTATTTTTGTAGTTCCTGAGTAAAGAAATAAGTAATTACCAGGTAATAGCATGGAAACAGACCTCACTTCCTTTACAGTACAGTCACACTTTAATAACTATGTAATTTCCATGTATGTATTTTTGTAGTTCCTGAGAAAGAAATAAGTAATTACCAGGTAATAGCATGGAAACAGACCTCACTTCCTTTTACAGTACAGTCACACTTTAATAACTATGTAATTTCCATGTATGTATTTTTGTAGTTCCTGAGAAAGAAATAAGTAATTACCAGGTAATAGCATGGAAACAGACCTCACTTCCTTTTACAGTACTGTCACACTTTAATAACTATGTAATTTCCATGTATGTATTTTTGTAGTTCCTGAGTAAGAAATAAGTAATTACCAGGTAATAACATGGAAACAGACCTCACTTCCTTTTACAGTACAGTCACACTTTAATAACTATGTAATTTCCATGTATGTATTTTTGTAGTTCCTGAGAAAGAAATAAGTAATTACCAGGTAATAGCATGGAAACAGACCTCACTTCCTTTTACAGTACAGTCACACTTTAATAACTATGTATTTTCCATGTAGGTGTTTTTGTAGTTCCTTGGTAACAAATAAGTAATTACCAGGTAATAGCATGGAAACAGACCTCACTTCCTTTTACAGTACAGTCACACTTTAATAACTATGTATTTTCCATGTATGTATTTTTGTATTGCCTGAGTAAGAAATAAGTAATTACCAGGTAATAGCATGGAAACAGACCTCACTTCCTTTTACAGTACAGTCACACTTTAATAACTATGTAATTTCCATGTACGTATTTTTGTAGTTCCTTGGTAACAAATAAGTAATTACCAGGTAATAGCATGGAAACAGACCTCACTTCCTTTTACAGTACAGTCACACTTTAATAACTATGTAATTTCCATGTATGTATTTTTGTATTGCCTGAGTAAGAAATAAGTAATTACCAGGTAATAGCATGGAAACAGACCTCACTTCCTTTTACAGTACAGTCACACTTTAATAACTATGTAATTTCCATGTATGTATTTTTGTATTTCCTGAGTAAGAAATAAGTAATTACCAGGTAATAGCATGGAAACAGACCTCACTTCCTTTTACAGTACAGTCACACTTTAATAACTATGTAATTTCCATGTATGTATTTTTGTATTGCCTGAATAAGAAATGAGTAATTACCAGGTAATAGCATGGAAACAGACCTCACTTCCTTTTACAGTACAGTCACACTTTAATAACTATGTCATTTCCATGTATGTATTTTTGTAGTTCCTTGGTAACAAATAAGTAATTACCAGGCAAGAGCATGGAAACAGACCTCACTTCCTTTTACAGTACAGTCACACTTTAATAACTATGTAATTTCCATGTATGTATTTTTGTAGTTCCTGAGAAAGAAATAAGTAATTACCAGGTAATAGCATGGAAACAGACCTCACTTCCTTTTACAGTACAGTCACACTTTAATAACTATGTATTTTCCATGTAGGTGTTTTTTGTAGTTCCTGGGTAACAAATAAGTAATTACCAGGTAATAGCATGGAAACAGACCTCACTTCCTTTTACAGTACAGTCACACTTTAATAACTATGTAATTTCCATGTAGGTGTTTTTGTAGTTCCTGGGTAACAAATAAGTTACCAGGTAATAACATGGAAACAGACCTCACTTCCTTTTGCAGTACAGTTCAACTGTAATTACCAGGTAAATGTTGTAGTTACTGGGTAAATACAAAGAAGTTACCAGGTAAGTAGTAAAAACCTATTGACTGCTATGGAAATACATGGCGTTAATACCTAATAGTACCTAGTAATACGTAGTAAATACTCTTCATGTCCTAGTAATTACATGGTAAATATTTCGTAGAAACTTCTAGTAATTTCTTGGTAATTACACCTGATAGCCAATAGGAAAGTAACTGGTAGTGTCATAATAATTTCTTTCTAAATTTGACAGTACTTACTGTGTATTTACCAATACAATACATAGCCTTCCTCTGTAGTCGTCATGTACAATTAAAGGGTAGTTACTGTGTAGTTACAAAATAAATACAATCAATAATGTCTGTTTAATAAATATAATCAATAATTTATTCACTAAGTATTTACAGTGTAAATAATAAGGTTTTTACCATGTGTTACTTAGTAATTACTCAGTAATTGCTATTTACGACCTTGTAATTACTTGGTAGTTGTCAGAAAATTACTTGGTACTCATGAAATAAGTACATTATTAATTACTATGCAATTGCCTTGTAATTACTTTAAGGAACTCCCAGTAATTACGAATTATTATATGTGGTTGTTAGGAAATAATATAATAATTACTTAGTGAGTACCTTATAATTAATCACATAGTTAGCATATAAATATTTAATAATTACTGAGTAATTACTTCTTATTACCTGGCTGTTACCAGCTACTTCTCAAGAAATTGCATGGCAATTACCTAGTAAGTACTTGGCAATTAACAAAATAGTTAGTATATAATGACATTATAATTACCCAGTAATTAATACTTATTACCAGGTAGGTACTTGGTATTTGCCTGGAATTGACTAGGTAATTACTTTAAAAGTAAAAGGTAATTACCTATATAGTTACCTTGTAATTACATGGTAATTTTACAGTAACTACCCGTTATTACATGGTACTTATCTAGTAATTATCATGTAAATACATGGTAATTATAGTACCGTAAAAGGAAGCGTTACCGAAAAATCTTTATTTTGGTGACAAAAGAACTCTTTTCTTGTGGCCTCAGAACCAAATTGTTTGGAACATTTATACATTCATTTATTTTTAGATCATACAAAAGCACAGACTTTCCTGTGTCATGGAATGAAAATCAAGAGAATGATGCAGGAAAACAATAAAGAGAAAACAGCATGATGTTTAATTAACATTTCTGGCAAGATTGACTGTTTCAAGGTACAGTGGCTAGAAAACATGGATGACTGTTTCCATCTTACATGGTAAAAAGAAGGTGACCACTGAAGGTGGAATGGTGATTTCCATTGTCATGTATTATTGCATTATTAAACAGACGCAAAAACACAACATCTCCAACCTCGAGGAGCAGAGTGGCACCATTAGCTGATTTACTATACCCATTAGTCTGATACTCATATGCAAGACACACATTTCCTCCATTCTTCACCAGAAATGCACCTGATGGATGGGTAGTATGTCCTCCTGCTCCAATGTAGGCTTCAAAGTGGTAGGCTCCTCTCACTGGTGCAGTAAAGAGACCTGGAGGACATTTTAATTGAGAGCGTAAAAAAAAAGTTCAACATCTCAAAAACAAATGTCTGAAGGTTGTTTCTGTTAGTGTAAGAAGTACCTGTGTCTGGGCTGTAGGCATTTCCTATGTTTGAGATAACGTGCTTGAACACCAGAGGAGTGAGAGTGTTAAACGGTCCCAATGTCACATCACCTGAAGTCACCGACAGAGAGGCTGAGAAAGCCACCTGTTTGACTGAGAGAGAGAGAGAGAGAGAGAGAGAGAGAGAGAGAGAGAGAGAGAGAGCTGTGTTACCAAGTCCTGACATCTGTTGCTCTCCACCTTCAGAATAGTTTAGAGTCTAAAGTCCAAATGTAAACTGCAGGTTTAGATTTGTGTCTGACCTTCTCCATCTCTCCTCAGGGCTTCCACTTGGTGTTCTGTAACATTTGTCCTGGATTTCATTGAGACCAGCTCTGTTGCTTGAGCTAGAAGAAAAAACATTATTGTGATATATTTAATAGTAAAATCTAAATCATCATCAATGTCTCTATAGAGGTGAACTTTGGGCATTAAACAAACTGTTCTAGTAAAACTGTGAACATATTCAGATCAAGTGATCATGACATGTGTTCCTTCCTTGTGAAAAATAAACTGTATCTTACATGTTTACAACTGCCATGTTTTTTCAGAATAAGGAGGTATATTCTGTCACTTTAATCAAATGTAATACACTCCTGCTGTTGTGTATGAAATACCTTCATGGTTTTGCTTTAGCTCCTCCACCTCCACCTTTTGCCTCTCCACCTCTGCTCTCTGTGACTCCACCTCTGCTCTCTGTGACTCCAGTTTGGCTTCTTGTGCTGAAAAAAAAGTTTTTCCTCAAATGTATGGGGAGAGATTTGTCTCAAAACCATGCAAACCAATATATCCATGATTTTCAAATGTATTTTTAAAGTTAATGAGAGCATTACATCTCACTTTTCATTAGTAAATCTTTAAGTATCATTTAAAGTACATAAAATTAAGGTGTAGGTGCATTGTTTTTTTAATATTTCATTGATCGTTGGTCATTTAACAAATGGAAATATTAACACCCTAATTCCAAACATAATACCGACCCACCCTAAACCTCGAAGTAAAAATGACAAAAAAAGGATAAACAACACACATAAAAACGTGATAGTTTTTACAGTTAATGCATAGCAATAATAGCTATTAAAAATAGATTTTAACATTAACAGGAAAATACCTACAAAAAAAAACAAACATAAAGGATATTAATGAATAATAGAAATAAAGAAATAAAATAATAATTCCTCCTTTACACAAACATTGAAATGACACATTAACAATGACATTTCCTAAACCAAAATGAGAGCATCATGATGGACTCAGGCTTTTAATGTGTTCAATGAAAGGTGACTAAATGGCGTTGTTTTTCTCAGGACAGTTGGCTCGACTATATCTCAGTTGTTCTAGTTGTATTAAGGAAAGCATTTCTTCAATCTAGCTGTTGAATGAGGGAGCTTTATCAGACTTCCACTGCAGAAGAATGAGTCTTTGTGATATTAATGAGGCAAAAGCTCCAGCCTTTGCTTGTACCTTTGGATAGATATCTCTGGGGGAGGGACACCAAATATGGACATATGAGGGGGAGGTGGTATTGTTACATTACACATACACTACTCACAATAAATTAGGGAAACTGTTATTTACATGAGGGCTATGTCTATATGGTCTGAATTTTGATGAAATAATAGTTTCCTTTAATATCACTTTTAATGAAAGAATAGAAAAAAGTCAGTAGAGGATGTTTCTACCATTTGCTGCAATGACAGTTTGACAGCAACATCTCAAGTTCCTTCTTCCATCCTTCCTGTAATTAAATTAGTTACTCTTTGGGGTTGAGTTCGGTCAGTCTGAAGTGAAATGAGATTGTGAAAACAGGCAGTTTTCTTTTAATTTTAATCCGAGAATCTGAGGGAAGTATTTTAAATATTTGACTATTTTGTGGGCTTTTATTTCCCACCAGACACCCCAGCTCCTGTGTTTATATTTTAGTTGGACTAATGATACTCACAGAAAAATCGTTCATCCATCAGTTAAAAGACAGACCCATTGAAATCATGATCGTGAAAATTGAGTGGCGGCGAGGTTGACACAGGATTTTGAAATGGGGGCTGGCTTGACCGCAGTCTTATTCAACGAGTGGCAGCAAGACACAAGCTTTGCTTGAGTCTTGAAAGTTGTGCAGCTTTCACATAAGGAAGTGATAAATAGCCTAAGGGTCTGTACAGACCCTGCACTCCTACATTCACAGACACAGCTAACATTGGCTGGTTACTGGGATGCTTCAATCCAGCCCGGCTGTCTTCTTCTTCTTCTTGGTTTGTAACGACAGATGACGACATTATATTATGGGGCATTAGCGCCATCTACTGATGAGCCCGGCTGTTTGTTGCTTGCCTGTAAAATTAAATCGAGCGCACATTTTATCTCAAACATTCACACATTTATTATGTATTGGGCAAGTTTTAGTATCTCATGCGGACGATTAATATATTTTTTTCACCTTGGCACCTTAGGGGCTCAGTACAAATTTCACTGTGGATAGAGACACTTTTGCTGTGAGAAGCTGCAGCATGACTCCACTGTACCTTCACTCTCTGTTAAATGATGCCATGTGATAATGGAGTATTATTTGGTTTTAAAACATTATTCACTCAGGGTTTTAAAACCTTGGATCATTTAAGGAAAGGAAACTAAATAATGACTCATATCAATCAGATTTAAAAATTGTACCTTCAAGTTTTTGCTTCTGCAGCTCCACCTCCACCATCTGTGACTCCAGGTCCCTCAATTTGACTTCTTGTGCTATAAACAGAATGAAACAATCTTTTGTTCGTTTTTACTTAACACCATTAGATGTATAATACAACATAAATTTCAGGATTTTTCCCCTTACAGTCCTAAGATGACTCAGTAGTTCTTCCAATGTTTGTACAAACACCTGACATAATTCAGAATAAAGATGACGAGAAGCAGCTGGATGCAATCAAGGCGAATTTTACTTGCAGCAAAGAGTTACAACATTACAGAGTGTCAAACAGTCTGACATCTTGAACTGAAGAAATACAGTCTTCTTTCTGTTGTAAGGATGTGTGTGTATGTAACATGTGTGTGTGGAGGGGGGGTGAGGTGGAGTGCCTTTGCACTGGCTCCTCATCTCTGTACTGGTTGGAGCCGGTCTCGAAGGAACACAGAGTTTCACACAGGTGATAAGACAGGAAAAAGGAGAAGCCTGCAAGGCCATGTAGTGTGTATGAATGAAGAATGCATTAGCTAAGCAATGATTATACAGAGATTCAGGAAAGAGTGTTGAAGATGTTTCAAATACATAAAAAACTATATACAGTATATATATATACAAATGTATACGTATATACAAAGGTCAAATGATTTCTGACAATAAATTTCACTGTGGATAAAGAAACTTTTCCTGTGAGCAGCTGCAGCATGACTCCACTGTACCTTCACTCTCTCTGTTAAATAGTGCCATGTGATAATGGAGTATTGTTTGGTTTTAAAACATTATTTACTCAGGATTTTAATACCTTGGATTATTTCAGGAAAGTAAAATAAATGATGATTCATATCAATCAGATTTAAAAATTGTACCTTCAAGTTTTTGTTTCTGCAACTCCACCTCCACCTTCTGTGACTCCAGGTCCCTTAATTTGACTTCTTGTGCTTTAAACAGAATGAAACAATCTTTTGTTGGTTTATACTTAACACCATTATATGATATAAAATATCTCAACCACAACTGAGGAAAGAAGATTCACACTTCTTTAAAATAAAACATAAACTTCAAACTCCAATGTACCTTCATTCTCTTTGTTAAATGATTCCATGTGATAATGCAACTTCTTTTAAATATGATTTTGTCATTTAAAAAAACATTTTCAGAAAAGCTGAAACAATACTAACTAATGAATCAGATATAGAAATTGTACCTTCATTTTTTTGTTTCTGTAACTCCACCTCCACCTTCTGCCTCTCGATCTCTGCTCTCTGTGACTCCAGTTTGGCTTCCTGTGCTGCAAAACAGAATGAAACAATCTTTTTTTACTTTTTTCTTGGCACCATGATCTTTTCCTGTGAGCAGGTGCAGCATGACTCCACTGTACCTTCAGTCTCTCTCTGTAAGTGACTCATCTCCACCCTCTGTTCAGCCACAGAGGCGCTCAGCTCTCTCAGAACAGCATGGATGTCTTGTAGACATATCTGTTCCTGGTTTGAAGCATCAGCTGTTTCTCCCTCAGTCTTCTCTCCAGGATCAGTAATGTGGTTGTCAGTGTGGCTCTGAAGCTGAGCCGTGGAGGAAGAGCAGAGGAGCAGCAGCAGGAAACACACTGTCATCTCCATTCTCACAGTCGTCTTCTGTGCAGTTGGTCTGTAGCTCCTGTGTTTATTCAGCCTTTAATAAAGTCTCAATCCATCAATCATTACCACAGACAACCACGTGCAGGAGATCGAATTACATAATCTGAGTTACACTGAACCTACAAAGATAAGACAGCACAGAAACAGAGCTCTGGTGCAGACTGATTCAAATATGAACCCCAGTCATTGTTTGATTTCACAAAATACAACAACAGTCAAATCTCTTCTCATTCTGTGCTTGTTGTGTTTGCTTTATTTTGGCCTTGTGTGGGAATCCTATCAAAAACTTCATTGATAATAACATGGAAATCACAAATAAATCAAAGAAAACAGAATAGTGGACTCATTTATGTTCCACTCTGAACCTGCAGAGATGTAGAGGTCAATGATTTGACCTCTGTTTGCTCTGTCTGCAGAGGTTGTATCAGAGGGTCAAAGAGAGGTGAAGGGATGACTTACTGTTGGAGGCTAACATGGAAGTTTGCATTGTGCTGTTCCCTCGACTAAAGCCTTTGGGATTACCACTGTGTTTTCACATCAGTACTGATAATAAGGTCTTTGGTCAACAAAAAATAAGTCAAGTGAAAATTCAGACAAGAAGTCCTTTATATTCATTCACCTTATTACAGTTTTTCACATTGGTTTGATTGATTTCTTGAAACAGAAATAACATTCTGAAAATTTCAAGATCATTTTGGCAAAACAGTTCAGCACATCACCATAGCTCACTTGTGAAAGCTCTTATCTCTCCCAAAACTGTTCACTCATGCTTTAAAACTAAATCATTTCTCATATAAATAGCCATTGCTCTAAAAATCCATTGTCCCTTTGCCTAAGCACTGCAAGTCAAAATGTTTATCACTATAGCAGAGGACCACTGTAATATCCTCCATCTTTTGTCTGGCAGAAGACAAAAGATGACAAACAGAAGACAGAAGAAGACAAACAGAAGACAATTCTATGTAAAACTGAAAAAAGTAATGTATAGTAAGAGTAGTCTGTAGTGTGTTCTTTCAAACAGGGTGTGTGATGCGCCTTGTTCAGTAGTGCATGTGTGGTAGTGGTAGTGTTTGTAGCTTGTGCATGTGTCTGTGTATGCTGCACGTCGCTTCTGCTTACTGTGCTTTGCTTTCAACTACTGCCGCTGGCTAGCCCCCCTGACGGAGGTTGAAAAAGGAGCCGAGTGCGTAAGTCTCCTTCTGCTGGTATATAGTCTCTCTACCACCAAGGCTCATACAGTGCCTCCCAGTGGCCTCACACAGTAACTGGGACTTTGCAGTCCCAGGCTAAACTGTACGGGATTGGGGAGCAGCAGTGGGCCCCATAAACGCGGTGCGCAGGCCCACTGGCAAGTGGACATGCCGTCAACCATTGTCCCAGCTATGGGTAAAATAATGGGCAGATGAGGCTCCGCCGTGGTAGGTAACCCATCTAGGAGGACACTCTGAACAAAATCCACAGGCATTGCTCGTGCCTGGCTCTTCACCATATACCATCTGAAGGTGTGCAGCAAGGGCGGATGAAGGCTTTAAGCCTGAAACAACTGGAGTATGACTGTGAGGAGCTGCGCACCACAGTCATTATCAATTTATAGCTTCCATGGAGACACAAGACAACGCCAATCCTCCAGCGGCGGGAGTCCGCAGGAGCCACGCAGTGGACGGTGGTGCTGGCCCTCCCTCAGGAGGGCACTATGACGACTGGAATTCAAACCCTCTCCCCCTGGGAGGGAGGGTTCAGTCTGACCACAGCCTGCTTTGCAATGCACTGCAATTTTTACAGTTGCGCTGTAGGAGGCTCCTATGCAGTCCGGGAGCATAGGAGAGTGCACACAGACCAGGCAATTAACTATCACAGAGTGCGGTGTTGCACATTCATCAAATTATCTGCATGCCGTAATGATGCCCAGGCGGCAACAGGTGGCGTGGGACTCATGGTGAGCCCCCGAGCACGAAAGGCCCTCCGTAGGGTGCATCCTCACACCAACAGGATCCTGAGTGCCGATTTCGAGGGAAACCCAGTCACAACGGTCATGAGTGTGTACTCTCCCACCAACGTGGCACCGATTGAGGAAGTGGAAAGGTTTTACAATTATCTAAGAACAGCAATCCACCAACTGCAATGGAGAACATCTAGCTGCCCTCCTTATGGAACATAATCTACTGGCTGCCAACACCCTGTTCTGTAAGAAAATGGGCAAGAGATAGACATTCCAGGACCGAGCCACCGGTATGCGGCGTCAACTGGATTATGTACTGGTAAGGAGGAAGTGGAGGAAGTCCATATTGAACGCGGAGTCCAACAGTACGTTCGACTCAGTGGGCTCTGATCATCGTGTGGTCACTGCAAGGCTGCGCCTGAGTTTGAGGGTCCCTAAGAGCACCCCAAGGCCCCATCCCGACTGGGAGGCCTTTTGTGGGAAGCCCTGAACTCCAGGCCAACTACACAGCGGAGGTGAGAGCTCGCCTACATCTGCAGACTGGGGAGGGAGAGCCATTTGTCTCCAAGCAGTTCCTCTCTGCTATCGAAGAGGCAACCAGGAGATGGTCCTGACAAAGGGGGGACCAACCAGGAGGAGTGCAACTTTAATTTAAAAGAGACAAACTAAAGCAGGGTCTTTCTATGATCAAACTGATCCCCAAAAATACCAAAATGTGCTCTCCATCATCACATACTGTGATATATCCAAAACACCAAGAGATAACATTAGGGATGTATACCATGGACTGGTACTTTCATGTACCGGTCCACATTTGGGTCAGTATCCGAAGACCATCAAGAATCTGGAAAAACGGTACAGTTATCGGTACTTAAACGTCTCTTCAACTGTCACGTAGTTATGACACCAGCGCCGCCCGCCTCAAGCATGTCGGTGAGGGCTAAGCGCTCGAAGGTTTGGGCTCATTTAAAGTTGTGGTCTATGATTTGAAACCGCAGCCTGCCCCCCTTCCCTCACCTCTCCCCTCCGTGTTCCAAGATCCCGCCCCCAGCTCGTGACGCCTCATATAAGCCCCCTCGGACAGAGCTACGAGCGACTAGCACAATATATCAGCAGCAAACTCAATCAAAAACAGCTCAGCTCAACTGAAAGTATCAAACGTGACAGACATCTCCCTTATAACACACAGCAGTAGCCATTTCAACTGGACCGGCGGCAATGCGGGTCTGGCGCCGCCAGAGCGGAGCCGAGTGTGGGGGAGGATTTATCTTTCTCAGCCTGTCCTCCCCAGCTCAGCTTACGGTGCAAACGATTAGCGGCTAACAGGCTAACCCGCTCCCCTACAAGTTATTAGCCCGTACAGGCACAAACTAACCAGAGTTATTCAGCAGACATCTCACACTGTAGTAAACAAAGCCATTACCTGATCAACCAGGGGCGAAACGGCCGATGCTGAAGGTCTGACGGCCGGCTGAGGCTATTCGTTAGCCGTTAGCCCGCTAACAGGCCTCAACCGCGGGCAGAGCTCCGTTGAGCCCAGGGAGAGGGAGGCGGATTCGGGTTCGGCGCTAGGCTTTTCCGGCTCCATGATAGTTCAGTAGCTAACGCTGCTAGCTGCTCACAGGAGGTAGAGGGGAGAAGGCGGGACCATGGGCAAGATGCTGCGTACTGCGTAGTGAGGGAGACGAGGGAGAGGGGAAAGGAGAAGGGTGGTCTGCAGCCAGACTGTCTTGGGAGAGGGAGGCGGATTCGGGTTCGGCGCTAGGTTTTTACGGCTCCATGATAGTTCAGTAGCTAACGCTGCTAGCTGCTCACAGGAGGTAGAGGGGAGGAGGCGGGACCATGGGCAAGATGCTGCGTACTGCGTAGTGAGGGAGACGAGGATTGGATGGACTCATGGACTAACTCACGGACCAATTAATAGTCGCAGGTTCTTAGGCTTCATTGGTCAGCTAGTATGCAGCTTTTCAGCAGATATACTGAATGGATTTTTTTCATTCTTTTTGGTCTTTATACTGTGTAGATAGGACCATAGGACCATAACAGCCTTATAAACGGTGTTATTAATATGTACAAAGCTTCCAAATCGTAGACCATAGCTTTAAGCAAAGCTAATGAAAACTCTCTTTGTCAGAGAGAAGTTGCGTCCAAGGGGGGGAATACTAGCAACATCACCAAACACTCAGAGCGCATGCATAGTATAAAGCTGAAGGAGTGCGAGCTGTTTGATTGCTAGAGCAACAGGAGTAGAGTTAGCGGCTCAGCTAACACTAAAGACTGCAGTACCGACAGTGACAGAGACTCTATTATCTATACCTCTATTACCCTGCTGAAAACAACACAGTCACATGAGGTTAAACTCTTGAAGAAGCCCCGCTGCACTTGGCCGTATAGTTTGGATGGAAAGCCGACGGAACTGCTCTCTTCAGATGAATCAGAGCTAATAATGTCTGCTCGGAGCGGAAACTCTCTTTGTTTTGTGAGGTCAAGAGGGCACCGGATTTGACTGATGGTCAGGCTGCACTCACAGCGCCCTCTGTTGGATGAACAGTCCACTGCTCCAGGCGCCCTGATGTGCTGCTACACTCAATATTTTACATTTGAATATTTATTTACTATTTGATTACGGATATTTATCCCCATATTCGAACGGTTATATGACTACAGAAAATAAAGTGACAGCCCTAGTAGTTATCATTACAGCATCAGTTTTAGCAGCACAAGATATATGGGACTGTCTGTACATGCAGTCTGTTGGGTGGCATGAAGGGGTTTTGCCATCTCCTTAGCTTTCTTTTTGCCTCTGAGAAGCATTTGTAATACATTACTTTTATTCTGTTGAAGCTTTATTATTACCTTGTGGTAATAAAAAAAGGCTGAATCTTATAATATCTTGTAAAGTCTTCATTTTTCACACAAAATTACGTGTTGTAGTATTGATAAGAGTATCGATAAGTATCGATACTACTAAAGAGTATCGATATCTGTATCGGTATCGATAAAATCATAACAATGTTTGCCCATGTATGTAAAATTCAACTGAATAGAAATTTTAAGGTGGACAAATCATTTATATACAGCAAACTAAAACAGGGTTGAACGTAGATCCTGAACCCCAAAAGTGCCAAAATGTGTTCTCTAGAGCCCCCTATGGACAAACACCACTAAAATGGCTGTAACTTCCACAAGGAATGTACACTAACATTGAAATGTTAGTCTCATACAGACCCGCAATTTATGTGCTGACTCCCCTGATCTATCTCAAACAGGAAGTCGGCAATTTGCCCTTTAATATAAAATTTTAAGGGAAAAATATGCTGGACGGAAAAATGATCTCCTCCTACACCGTAAATGGTATCAGCTTGAAATGCGGAAAGATGAGAGAGGAGACATTAATGAACAAAAGTTATTAAGGGCTTCGGTGTTTCTCAAACTGTTTTTGAATGATGAGCCTTCAAACTTTGTGAATCGCAGCGAAGCCCCTCATGACTTCCCATTCAGTTAAATAGGAGAGGAAAACTCAGAAACAGACATCCTGTGTCATTTAAGCCTCTACTGACAAAACAATAACTCGCAAGGCTTTAAAAATGATATAAAACGTTCATATTTTTAGAGAGATTAGGTCAAAATTGTGGCAATGGTGAGAAAAAGTTCCTCTGCTACTGAGGCCAGTTGGGATGATGTCTCTTCCAGGCTGACAGTTGAGTGCAGGTAATCGCCCAGGATGACATCATCCTTCTGTCTTTGACTTTCAAAGCTGATGATGTGATTAAAGAGAAACAATATAATGTCTCATACAGAACCATCATAAAAACTGAGGTTCTAGACAGAGCTACAAAAACCACATGTCGATCTAACTTAGAGCAGTTTAAAGGGATGAAAAGGGATGAAACCCTCAAAATGGAGGTCAACGGAGCATGAGGTACCTGGGACAGAGCAAGGACCCATCCAACGCTGCTTGGAGCTTTAATGTTGTACTTGATTTTAGTTAAATTAATGCTCCTTTCTGTTGTAATGTCTTTATCTGATATTTCCAACTGCTGTACTGTGTATAACGGCAAGTGAAACAATCAAACTTCCCCTTGGGGATTAATAAAGTATTTCTAATTCTGTTGGATATGATGGATAATCTGGGCTCCATGTCTCTACCATCAGTGTAAATATCACCTCAATATGATCCAAATTGATGTAATAAACATTGAACTTTATATGGGAAATCACATTGACGACATTCAATAGTTCATATAAAGCTTTATAGCTTCATCATCACTGAACTTTAATCAGCCAGTTTAAAGAAATTTGTGCAATATGTGCAGAGTCAAACAAGATATTTTGATTTCCTCACGTTATTTCATATTTAAAATTAAAAAAAAATTGTTCCTATCGACACTTAAATCTCCTATTGATTCACGACTGAGGACTGAAAGGCAGATGTGAGAAATAATCTATATATTCAATAAAAAAAATGTTTTTTATTTAAGGAATTTTACTTAAAAGAGAAGAAAAATAAAAGAGAAAAAGAATGTTACTTTAGTGTTTTTTGCAGCTTTCCTCTCACAGTACATCTATTTAAAAAGTTGTTTAAGGACAAGATACAGAAGGATTCTTTTTACGGGTTAATAATTAATTTCCCAGAGGTTTAATACTTGTTTGCTTGTTATAGTACTTTATATTTCCTCTCTGTTGTAAAGTTAAACAAATACTAAAGGATAAAGTATAAAACCATAAAATGTTCTGCCTATAATTCAGATATTCATTGTTGTGTTTTGGGACCAATCAGTATGTTTTTTCCACCAAATACCATTATCAGCATCAGCCTGAAAAAATCCATATCTGTCCTAATCCAAATATTCAGTGTTGTGTTCATGCAGGTAATAACCTCCATGTCTGCACTCTTTACAGTTTAAATAACTGATTATTTTCACGCTGTTGGAGGGTTGGACTCTGACAGCTATGATAAAAATAATCTTTATCTGAAGACTTGGAGCCTCTGTGTCCTGCCGCGAGGACTAAAAAAAAAGACATTTTTCCATCCTGGATGCAGCTGGGAATGGAGCAGCAGCCTCTCTGTAAATGTTTGACCGTCAGACTTTTGATAAAACAGACGGGCAGTGGTGGCGGCGTCACCTCAGGGTGCTGTTGAAGGCGCCCAGCTCGTTGGCATGTTCACACTCAGTCATGTCCGACATGGTGTTCACCACTTGGGAGAACTGCAGAGAGAGAACCACAGAGTCAGTGGATGAAACCACCATCTTATTTCCTTTTTTAAATTTAGTTCTAATTAATCTTTTTCATCAACCACAATCCATAATTAGAGATTTCTTTTTTTTTCCCAGATAGTAATCCATCACAAAAGTAAGACACAAACAAAACTCCAAAGAATATACATAAACCCAGTATTACTCTTATTTTCTTACTTTTTTTTTTCTTTGTGAAAGTGGAACAGTACGAAAGAGTATTAGGGCCATTTTAGATGTAAAAAATCATTTTCTGCAGGTCAAAATAAAAGTCAAAATGACAAAAATAATGTTGAAATACAATTTAGTGATAATAGTCAAAGTTATGAGATTAAAGTTAAATGCTGAGAAAAAAGTTGAAAGTTGAGAATAAAATCAACATACAGTTTTTTTTCTTTATTCTTGTCATTTCAACTTTAATCTAGAAATTTAAGCTTTAATCTCAACTTTTCCAAAACCATTTTCTCCATCTAACATGGCCCTGATACTCTTCTGTTGTTATGTCATAAAAACTGTCATCTTAGATTTCTGGTCTAGTGTTTAGTTTCCGGGAAAGACACGTGACATCTTTTTTTTTTCTTTTCCCAGATAATAACCCATCACAAAAGTAAGATACAAACCAAAACTCCAAAGAATAGACATATACACAGTAATACTCATATTTTACTGGAGTGTTTTCAGACAGGCAGCCTCCTACAATGACACCATAGACCTCCAGGAGTACACAGAGACCGTCACTGCCTACATGAAGAAATGTATGGACGATGTCACGGTCTCCAGAACCATCTCCACTCGAACCAATCAGAAACCATGGCTGAGAGGGAAAGTCCACAGGCTCCTGAGGGCTGGGGATGCAGCGGGCCTAAGGACAGCTAGGGTAACCTGTCACAAGGTATCAGAGAGGCCAAGAGACAGTTCTCAAAAAAACACATTCTCAACCTTGCGGTCCCAATTGGGGTCGCGAGATGATTTCTGGGGGTCGCCAAATCATTTAGGAAAAATATAAATGCTCAAAATTAATGTGGCGCCCGACCGGACGTTAAAGGACAATAAGTGATTGGTCTCAAACAGGCATTTTATTACTTAAAATCAATTACTGATTTGTATATCCGACATACGTTTTATCGATTGGGTGTTGTTTCAGCACCACGGACAGCGGATTTTCATTATGCGTTCGGGGAGGGGTCATGGACAGTACTGAACGTTAAATTGGGGTTCGCGACTTTGAAAGGTTGAGAGCCACTGCTCTAAAAGGATCGCCGACCACTTCAGTGACATCAGAGACACCAGGAACCTGTGGCGAGGGATCCAGACCATCACAGACTATAAGCCCTCTCCGCAGACCTGTGACAACTCCACCTCTCTGCTGAATCAGCTTAATGACTTCTTTGCCCACTTTGAGGCCGACAACAACCCCCCAGCACAGAAAACCCAACCTCCTCCTGACGACCAGGTGTTGATGCTACCTTCAGATAGTGTAAGGAGATCCCTCAGAGAGACCAATGCACGAAAAGCCCCAGGTCCTGACAACATTCCTGGTCGTGTCCTGAGAGACTATGCTGAGGAGCTCACCCATGTTTTCACTGACATTTTCAACATCTCCCTGAGCCAGGCTGTTGTCCCCACATGCCTCAAAGCCACCACCATCATCCCGTTAAGAAGTCGTCTCCTTCCCACTACAATGACTACCGCCCGGTCACACTCACTCCCATCCTCATGAAGTGCTTCGAGGGGCTAGTCATGTAGCACATCAAGTCTGCTCTCCCATCCACCCTGGACCCCAACCAGTTTGCATATCGGTCCAACCGCTCGACCGATGACGCCATCTCCACTGCCCTCACCCACCTGGAGACCAAAAACTCTCATGTCAGAATGCTGTTCATCGACTTCAGCTCAGCGTTCAACACAATCATCCCCCATGCAGCTCGTCTACAAACTGGATCGGCTGGGACTCAACACCACCCTGAGCAACTAGCTGCTGGACTTTCTGACAGGGAGACCACAGGCAGTTCGGGTCGGCAACAACACCTCCAGCACCATCATATTGAACACGGGGGCCCCGCAGGGATGTGTGTTGAGTCCCCTCCTCTTCACTTTCACTCTTCTGACCCACGACTGCACACCCAGATCCAGCTCCAACCTCTTCATTAAGTTTGCCGATGACACCACTGTGGTGGGTCTCATCAACAACGGCGATGGGACAATCTACAGGAGTGAAATGAGCCACCTGGCTACGTGGTGCCAGGACAACAATCTTCACCTGAACGTGCAGAAGACAAAGGAGATTGTTGTGGACTTCAGGAGAGAGCACGCCCAGCATACTCCACTAACTATCAACAGTGCTGTCATGGAGAGGGTGAGCAGCACCAAGTTCCTGAGTGTGCACATCTCTGAGGACCTTTCCTGAAACATCAACACTACATCTCTGGCTAAAAAAGCTCAACAGTGGCTCTACTTCCTCCGAAAACTGAGAAGAGCTAGAGCCCTGACCCCCATCATGACCGTCTTCTACAGAGGGACCATTGAGAGCATCCTGACCAGCTGCATCACCGTGTGGTACTGTACAGCACCTGCACCGTGTCCTGCTACAAGACCTTGCAGGTCATCATGAGAGCAGCTGAGAAGATCATTGGTATCTCTTTCCCCTTCCTCCCCTCCATGTACAACACCCGCCTCACCCGCACAGCAACCAGGATTGCAGGCGACCCCACCCACCCACTCTACCCACAGCCTCATCAGCCCGCTGCCATCGGCTAGGAGACTGCAGAGTCTCGGGGCCAGAACCAGCAGGCTCATGGACAGCTTCTTCCTCCAGGCAGTCAGGATGCTCAACTCCCTCCCTGCTCTGCACCCCACCACTGACCTCAGGACTGCACCGCTCACTTTCCCCTGCTCATTTGCACCCTTGAACATGGCTGCACCTTAATAACTTTTTTTAATGCCAATGATGCAAGCTCCTAAATAACTCTTTTTTATCTTTACTGTTACCTCAACATACATACATTTACAAATTTGTATTCTGTTCATAGTAACTTTATTCTATTTATTACTTTACATATTATTAGGCTATTAAACTTTTTATACTATAGTTTATTTTCTTTATTCTTGTATTCAATATTGCCTTTTGCACCGTGGGTCTGAGAGGACTGAAATTTCATCTGTGCTGTATGTCAAGCATGTATAGCATATTTGACAAAAAAGCTGACTTTGACTTTGATATTTTGTTTATATTTTTCAGTATGGAAGAGTATTAGGGTTATTTTAGATTTAAAAAATAATCACTTTAGGCAGGTTGATATTAAAGTCAAATTGACAAGACTAATGTCCGAGATTTTGAGCTAAAAGATGATGAGACAAAAGTGTAAAGTAAACAGATATTTGAAATAAATGTATCCCCTTTAGCTTGCAGCAGCATTTCCAACTACCAGGAGTTAAATTCATTTAATATATTTTCTGTTTTTTTATATAATCTCTGCCGAATGTTTGATTTGTTCAATTGTTGGATGTTAATGTTAAAATCAAAATCAATAAATATATGCTTAAAAAAAGATATTGAAGGCAAAAGACTAAAACTAAATCAAACAGTGGTGTGTGAGGCTTCATGCTGAGGTGACCACGTTGGTCACTGAGACGAGAGCAGATGTCCGAGATCTCAGGCCGTTCAGGACAAACATCGAGCTGAGAGCAGCAAACACGATCAGAAACTATCAGACGTGATAAGACGACTCTGTTTGTTTGTTTAATGGATCAGCTGATGAGACAGAGAGTTCTGGAAAAATCAGTTTGTTGACAGTATTTTTTTAAACTTTCCTCAGCCTCTTAAACTTTTTCTAACTTCTTTTATTTTCATTTGATTTCACAAATATTTTCACCAATATTCAGATACAAATGTTCACTTATGCTCCACAGTCTGCTCTCCTGTCTGTTTACACAGAAGGGTAATGAAACACAGAGGCATGGGAAATGTAAAAACATGCAGATGTGAAAAGAATGTCCCCCAAAAGTAAAAAAAAAAATAGTTAAAAAAATAGAAATACGTGTACTCATGTAAACACAAATTTATAACCATCAATACAAAAACAGTAGGACTGGGATGATCCTCTTTCCTCCTGATTCGATTTTTTATGATTTTTTTAAGTGCCAATTCGATTTAAATCGCGATTCTACAATATTGCAGATTTTGCAATCTATAGTAAAGAAAACACCAGCAAAAAAGATTAACAATGATAATCAATCAATCAAACTTTATTTATACAGTGCTTTTTATGCAAAAAAAAAACAGAAATAAAATAAATTAACAATAAGTGACATAAAAAGTAGAAAGTTGCATACAAATGAAAATAAAAAGACCCCGTCCACCCTCACAATCCACATCTGACGCACACACAAAATTAATCAAACACAAAAAGACATAAAAAAGGACATTTTAAAACAGAAAACAGAATTAAAGTAACTGAGGGAGGCTGAGGAAACACAGGAGTTAACACTTAACTTCTTACTAAAAATCAAAAGAAATTTAATTTAAAAATACTATAGGGAAAGGAAGGTAAATAAATAACTTAATCAATATAATCAAGTATTAATAAATAATAAGGTAAAATTAGATAACCTAAAACCAGATGTGTCATAAAAGCAGCTAAAAGTGGGATGGTAAATAGAAAAGCAGTTAACAGAATAAATTTCCAAATAATAAATCTGAACTAGAATGTAGAAATAAAACAGAATACACAGACTACAGACTATATCAGGAAAAATACACATCACATGTAAATCTGTTTTTAGGATTTATTCAGCAATATATTTTAACCAACTGTTTATACTCTCTCTTCAAAAGACTGGACTGCATTTAAAAGTGGATTATTAACACAGACTAAAATGAAGCATTTATATTTGGAATAAATGACTTTTGAACACAAAATTAGATTTAAACATCGTCAAACAAAAAATCCGGATACTTATGTGAATTGATTTTTTCTCCCAGCCCTAATAAACAGTGACAAGTTAAATGTACCTTTTCACAAACCTTGTTTTTCCACTTGGAAATATAAGGAATGCTAAAGATTTGTGACAAATGTGACCCTGTTCACCCTCTGTTTTCCTGGCGCCACAGTCTCTGACATAACGGAGAAAATCCCAGACCTCCTCACCTCTCACCTGCAAGTAAACAGGGTCGTCATTCACGTGGGCACCAACGACACCTCCAGACAACAGTCCGAGCTTTTAAAACGTGACTTCACACAGCTTTTTAATAAACTCCAGCAGCACCAGCTGAGTGTTGTTATCTCTGGCCCCACCCCCACCTGTGGCAGGGGCATTGGACGCTTCACCAGGCTACTCAGCCTGAACACCTGGCTCTCCTCGGCCTGCAGCACCCACAGAGTCGGCTTTGTAGATTACTTTGATGTGTTTTGGGAGAGGAGACACCTCTTTAGCACAGATGGCCTCCACCTGAACAGAGCTGGGGCCCGCGTGCTGTCCGCCAACCTGGCTTATGGTTTACAACACTCACTTCCCTCACTGTAATCCCATCACTCCAAACATACACAGACTGAACTGTCCGCCCCTGAATGATGTCCCCCCGGTCCCACTTCCTATGTTTTTGTTCCACCTCTGACACTCACGATACTGGACTTGGGCCCCCTGTTTTCACCAACCATTCATCAATCCCTGTTATTATCACTCACTGTCACATAACTAGAGTCCATCATGTTCACCCCGTGAACTTCAATAACCTCAGGCCTCTCCCAAAACATCAACAACCCACCAGTACTGTCTGTAATTCACCTGTCACCATCAACATGGCACTTTTAAATGTCCGTTCCCTTTTAAGAAAATCTTTTATTATTATAGACTGTAACCAAAACGTGGCTGGGTACAGATGCACCAGTTATTCTCACTGAGGCCTCCCCACCAAATTTTAACTTTACATTCTCCATGAGAAGTGACAGAAAAGGTGGTGGTACTGCATCAATAGTGAATAATTCACTAAAAACTAAAGAAATAAAATTTAATCAGTACACCACCCTTGAACATCATGCAATTGTTTTTAACAGTCCTTAAATCCTCTGCATCACTGTTTACAGACCACCAAAGCATGATGCTGCTTTTATCACTGAATTTTCTGAGTTTTTATCCATAATCCATGCCACTTACAATTTTATCATTATATCTGGTGATTTTAACATACTCATTGACAATCCTTCTGATTCCATGGCATAAGAGTTTTCAAATTTACTTAGCTACTTAGATTTTAAACAGCATGTTGCACAGTCAAGTCACGAAAGAGGAAACATATTAGATTTAGTCCTTAGTTATGGTCTATCAGCCATGGTCTATCCTCTGTTGTTGACTTGGCTGTGTCAGACCATTACTGTGTGTTTTTTAATATCACCAGTTTTATTCAACGGGAGACCTCGGTGCAAACTGTCAGGAAGCGCTATTTTACCTCAGAATTGTCTGCAAATTTTATTGATATCTTAGGTAAACATCCTCCAGCTCCTACACCTGCATCCTGTGATTTCATTGTTGAACATTTTATTAATAAACTACAAACCACACTTGACCTCGTAGCTCCACTAACAACGAAGAAGGTACTGCCAAAGCGCACACCTCAGTGGAGAAACAAGGAAATTAAAAATTAAAAAGAAATTGCAGAGTAGCTGAGAGGAGATGGAGAAAAAACAAGATAACTGTGAATCATCAAATATACTGTGAGCAACTAAAAACATACAACATTGCTCTCAGAAACGCAAGAACCACATATTTCACCAACATTATAACTGATCATAAGAACAACCCAAAAATTCTTTTTAGCACCATTGATCTTTTAATTAACCCTGTTTTTAACAGAAACCAAATCACTCCTTCAGACTCTCTTTGTGAAGGCTTTGCAGACCACTTCAGGGGTAAAATAGATTTTATAAGATCTTCTCTTTTATCTAATCAAAATACTGTTTTTAATACCTTAGAAAGCTTGTTTTTACCTGAGGAAACACTGGACAGTTTTGCACTGGTTGATGCTGAAATGCTTGGTAGAGTTTTCTCCCAAGTAAAACCAACAACCTGCCTTTTAGATCCAATTCCAACATCACTTTTTAAATCACTTTATGGTTTCCTTGAAGTTGAGCTTTTAGATATGGTGAATTGTTCTCTTCAGACGGGCTGTTTCCCTGCTGCCCTTAAAACGGCAGTGGTGAGACCCCTTCTGAAGAAGAACAATTTGGATCCTGATGTTTTTAATAACTACAGGCCAGTGTCCAACTTACCATTTTTAAGCAAAATTTTAGAAAAACTTGTTTTTATTCAGTTGAATGATTTTTTAAATAAATTTTCCATTCTTGAGAAATTTCAATCTGAATTTAGGATGAACCACAGTACAGAGACTGCACTACTAAAAATTGTAGGTTCTTTTACACAGACTAAGACACCTTGTAGGCCTCTCTGGTACTGCTTTTCAGTGGTTCAGTTCCTATCTCACAGATAGAAAATTTCTGGTAAGCCTGGACACATGCTCCTTAAGGGCCCATGAAGTGAAATGTGGTGTTCCCCAAGGCTCAATTTTAGGCCCCGTAATTTTTAATGTGTACATGCTCCCACTGGGAGATGTCATCAGGAGGCATGGTATCATGTTCCACAGTTATGCTGATGATACACAGCTGTACATATCCATGTCTCCTGATGACACAGGGCCCATTGATGCCCTTTTTAATTGTATTTTAGACATTAAATCCTGGATGGCAGAAAACTTCCTACAGCTCAACCAGGGTAAAACTGAAGTTTTAATTATTGATCCTAAGACTCAGGGAGAGAAACTTTTATCAAAACTCCAAACCCTGTCTTTAACTCCATCCAATCAGGTGAAGAATCTGGGCGTCATTTTTGACTCTGAGCTCAATTTTATTCCACATATTAAAAATGTCACAAAAACAGGGTTTTATCACTTAAAGAACATTGCCAGAGTCCGCCCGTTTCTCTCCCAGGCTAACACAGAGACGCTTATGCATGCTTTTATCTCCAGTCATATTGATTATTGTAACGCCCTGCTTTCTGGTCTTCCAAAAAGAAACATCTCGAGCTTACAGCTATTACAGAACTCAGCAGCACGTGTGCTGACAAAGACCAGAAGGCGGGCACACTTTACACCGGCTTTAAAACCACTGCATTGGCTCCCTGTGTGTTTTAGGATTGGTTTTAAGGTCCTTTCAATGGTTTTTAAATGCCTTAGGGGTCTTGGACCTTCTTATCTTTCAGAACTACTTTTACCATATGAACCCTCGACACTACCATATGATCCTCTGACACTGGCCTCTTGATGATTCCTAAAGCTCAAACACAGACTTACGGTGAGGCTTCTTTCCAACATTATGGCCCCGTCTGTGGAACAGCCTGCCAGAGGACCTCAGGGCTGCAGAGAATGTTCATATTTTTAAAAGTAGGCTCAAGACCCACCTTTTTAATTTAGCTTTTAACTAATCCTATATTTTTATCTGTTATTTTTATTTTTATTTATTTATATAATCTCGCCCTCTTTTTACTTGTTATTCTTATTCTATTACTATTTATTTCATTTACTAGTGTTTTATTTATTTATTTTATTCATTTAATGATTCTTAGCCTATGCAGTTTTATGTTTTTTTTCCATACTTCCAGTGTTTCCTCAGCAGGGGGCTGCCTGCACTGGGGGCTGCTGTTGACTCTGGCTGGGATGTCTCTGTCATTGATGGGCATCATCTTGGACAGGTGGGGGTCTGCAGCACTGCCTTGCTGCAGTGGGCCTCTCGCTGGTCCTGTAGCGAGGCACGTCCGAGTGTAGCCGTCCCAGCTCTTGACCGTGGGTGCCGCCCAATGCATTCACCCACCTTGCGTTTTCTGAACTGGCTTTCCTGTACTCAGCCACACGATTTTAAAATCACACATTGTAAAACATGTTATGTGTATGCGTGTGTATGTGTGTGTGTGTGTGTGTGTGTGTGGGGTATGCGTTGGGGGGGGTGGAGGGGGGATGGGGAGTGTTTTTAACATGTATAGCACTTTGTGCTGCATTCTTAATGTGTGAAAAGTGCTTTATAAATAAAATTTGATTTTGTTTTGATTTGATTTGATTTGGTAACATTTCTGAGAAATTTGAGTCAGGAACATGTTGAATGTTGGAGGTGATTTATTTTTCCAAAGGAGGAGTATGAATTTTTCTTGGCAAAGTTTGTTCTCATAATTAACTGTCTGCATTTGTTTGAGTCCAAGTGGTGATTTCTCACATAATTTAAAAGGTATACACATAGGGAAAGATCAAATTCAAGCTTCAAACTGATTTTGTGAATGAGTGAATCTTCTTCCAGAAACGTCAGAGTTGATGACAACGTCAAAACATCTGCAAAAAGGTTCCTTCCTTGATTTTGCACCTTGGACAATTTGGAGAATTAAATTTTAATTGAAAAGAGCTATCTGGTCAATAAATTCAACCTTTGATTAAGGCTGCATGACTGACCAAGGTAAGTTTTATCAGTCTGTTTCCTGGGTATAAAAGACACAAGCAGAAACAAGAAATCAAGCTTTTTTTCCTTTTTCCCGTTTTGTGTAAAAAACAAAAAACAGGAAAGCATCTTTTGGCTTTTTTGTTTGTTTGTTTGTTTTCATACAAAAAATGAAAATTCCACTCCAAGTTTCATTTTGTTGGTAGGCGTCAGCAGCCAATATAAGAAAAAATTAAATAAAATGTATACATATATATATATATATATAAAGAAAATTAAATGAAAACATTGCTTCATTATATGAGGCAATCTTGCTTGATATGGATTGGTCTGTGATGAATGTGACGAGCAGAACGATTGTCCAATCACAAGCTTGTATTTTTTTTTAAAACGTTCTGCCCCTGAAATCAAATTAAAAAGGGAACTACCCAGATGGACTTGTAGAATGTTTCTGTGGCAGATATATGGAGCTGTCCATCTGGCTTGTCAGGTTAGGATTTCTGTAAAACAGACCCAACATTTTCAGGGGCTGCATTTACAGCTGTAGGGAATCACTGGAAAGAAAGATACTTTTCTGACTACAACTAAAACCCATTCACATTTTTTGAACTTGATAATGTTCTGGGGGCTGTGGAGGGCCTGATGTGGAGGGCCTGATGTGGCCTCAAGGCCACCAGTGGATGATCACTGATGTCCAGTATGAGGACAGATTTGTCAAACAAGGTACATTCTGGGGTGACTGTCCTTTTTATGTAAATGTATAAAAGATTTCCCTTAGCTGATGTAAGAAGTGGAAAGAAAGTTCTGTTTGACACTTTCAGATAAAACAGAGTGAGGAGTCAGCTCTTACTGCTCTATTCTGAGAAACAATGATCATCTCAACAGTCAACATCAAATCTCAAAAAGATTAACCAGTTAAATTTGTTTAATGAAATATCGTGGCAGTTTGGACCTCAGATTAAAGAAAATAAATTTTATGCATAAAAAGTGGAAAAATGTTAGAAACTTTCAGTAATAGTGAGAGCCCTGAGAGATCACAGATACATTAATCTTAAAGTGTTTCTCATCATAACATTCATGTTAGTTGTTTTCCAGATAACTCAAGTCAGAGGTTCATCATAGGAAAATCCTCATGTCTGTGCCAAGATGCATCAATACATGAAGATCCTGAGAGAACAGCTAATGTGTGCTTGTTACAGCACAACAGAGTAAAACAAAATATATATCTTAAGGCCTCTGAACACTGAAGACACACTTGCCACATTTTTACCTGATTTATACACCGTCCACTGAATACAGCTCTGAGACCCACTTTTGGGCCTCGACCCACAGGTTGAGAATCGCAGCACTAGTAGACTGCATTTGGAGCTTGATCCTTTACAGATTGCTCTTATATCATGGATAATCAGTGATGCAGAAAATCTCAGGATAAATTTAGAAAAAAATGAAAAATTAAGTTAAAAAAAGTGCTGGACTGCTCAGGAGTGCTGAGTTTTATTTAACCAAAAGGCGGACTCATACTTTTTAAATTGCTGTGTTCTCTAAAAACCGTGTACGTGGGCCAACGAGACACCGTTTTACCTATAACAACACACCAGATGACTGATGATCACTCACTGTCCCTGCGTCTTTGCGCTCACCGGCTCTCCGATCTTCAAGGAGTTTCACCGCGCCTAAGAGCGTCTTCTTCAGTGGCTCAGTCATTTGTGCAGTTCTACTGTATTTCTGAAGTGAAAATATCCGGGGCTACTGAAAAAACGTTCGGGGCTAAAGCCCCGAATGCCCAAGCCAGGCAACGCCACTGATGCCCACTATCTGTAAGTTACATACAGTAAGTAGGAGGCTTTCGTTGGCATGTGCAGCATCTATGCTCAGCCAGCAGAGGTCGTACTGCACCATCAACTTTCTAGGATGTTCAAATGGTGCCTATGTGTTAAGGTTGAAGGACGAAGCTGCTTTTTATTCTGTCCAACAGTGTTCAGTTGGTGAGACAAAAATCCAACTTCCTTTGCAATATGACTGCAAAATGTGATGCCAAACCTTGGAGACTACTCTTACTGTAAATGACTTTTTTCAGTTTTATATACAATTGTCTTCTGTTACCCGGACAAAAAATGAAGGATATTACAGTGGTCCTGTGCTATAGTGATAAACATTTTGACTTGCAGTGCTTAGGCAATGCCAAAGGGACAATGGATTTTTTGAGCACTGACTATTTATTTGAGAAAGGATTTAGTTTTAAAGCATGAGTGAACAGTTTTGGGAGAGATAAGAGGTTTCACAAGTGAGCTATGGTGATGTGCTGAACTGTTTAACCAAAATGACCTTAAAATTTTCAGAATGTAATTTCTGTTTCAAGAAATCAACCAAATCAAAAAAACTGTAATAAGGTGAATGAATATAAAGGTCTTCTTGTCTGAATTTTCTCTTGACTTATTTTTTGTTGACCAAAGACCTTATTATCAGTACTGATGTGAAAACACAGTGGTAATCCCAAAGGCTTTTAGTCAAAGGAACGGCACAATGCAAACTTCCATGTTAGCCTCCAACAGTAAGTCTTCCCTTCACCTCTCTTTGACCCTCTGATCCAACCTCTGCAGACAGAGCAAACAGAGGTCAAATCATTGACCTCTACATCTCTGCAGGTTCAGAGTGGAACATAAATGAGTCCACTATTCTGTTTTCTTTGATTTATTTGTGATTTCCATGTTATTATCAATGAAGTTTTTGATAGGATTCCCACACAAGGCCAAAATAAAGCAAACACAACAAGGTCAGCACAGAATGAGAAGAGATTTGACTGTTGTTGTATTTTGTGAAATCAAACAATGACTGGGGTTCATATTTGAATCAGTCTGCACCAGAGCTCTGTTTCTGTGCTGTGTCATCTTTGTAGGTTCAATGTAACTCAGATTATGTAATTCGATCTCCTGCACGTGGTTGTCTGTGGTAATGATTGATGGATCTTAGACTTTATTAAAGGCTGAATAAACACAGGAGCTACAGACCAACTGCACAGAAGACGACTGTGAGAATGGAGATGACATTGTGTTTCCTGCTGCTGCTCCTCTGCTCTTCCTCCACGGCTCAGCTTCAGAGCCACACTGACAACCACATTACTGATCCTGGAGAGAAGACTGAGGGAGAAACAACTAATGCTTCAAACCAGGAACAGACGTGTCTACAAGACATCCATGCTGTTCTGAGAGAGCTGATTGCCTCTGTGGCTGAACAGAGGGTGGAGATGAGTCACTTACAGAGAGAGAATGAAGGTACAGTGGAGTCATGCTGCACCTGCTCCCAGGAAAAGATCATGATGCTAAGTAAAAACAAAAGATTTTTTCGTTCTGTTTTTAGCTCAAGAAGCCAAACTGGAGTCACAGAGAGCAGAGATGGAGAGGCAGAAGGTGGAGGTGGAGTTGCAGAAACAAAAAAATGAAGGTACATTTTCTATATCTGATTCATTAGTTAGTCATGTTTAAGCTTTTCTGCAAATGTTTTTTTCAAATGAAAACTTAACAATATAAAGAAGAAGTTCCATTATCACATGGCATCATTTAACAGAGACAGTGAAGGTACAGTGGAGTTTGAAGTTTATGTGTTATTTTAAAGAAGTGTGAAGCTTCTTTCCTCAGTTGTGGTTGAGATATTTTATATCATATAATGTGTTAAGTAAAAACTAAAAAAAGATTGTTTCATTCTGTTTATAGCACAAGAAGTCAAATTAAGGGACCTGGAGTCACAGAAGGTGGAGGTGGAGTTGCAGAAACAAAAACTTGAAGGTACAATTTTCAATTCTGATTGATTTGAGTCATCATTTATTTTACTTACCTGAACTGATCCAAAGTATTAAAATCCTAAGTAAATAATTTTTAAAACCAAATAATACTCCATTATCACATGGCATCATTTAACAGAGAGAATGAAGCTACAGTGGAGTCATGCTGCAGCTGCTCACAGGAAAAGTTTCTGCATCAACAGTGAAGTTTGTACGGAGCCCCTAAGGTGCCACGGAGAAAAACATATATTAATTGTGTGTACAAGATACTAAAATGTGCACATGATTTATCTTAAATGTGTGCACGTTTGAGATAAAACGTGCAGTCCATTTAATAATACAATTAAGCAGCAACAGACAGCCGGGATCATCAGTAGATGGCGCTAATGCCCAATAATATATTGTCATCAGCTGCTGTTACAAACCAAGAAGAAGAAGACAGCCGGGCTTGATTGAAGCATCCCAGTAACCAGCCAACGTTAGCTGTGTCTGTGAATGTAGGAGTGCAGGGTCTGTACAGTCCCTTAGGCTATTAATCACTTCCTTATATAAAAGCTGCACAACTTTCAAGACTAGAGCAAAGCTCGTGTTTTGCTGCCACCCGCTGAATAAGGCTTCGGTCAAACCAGCCTCCATTTTGACATCCTGTGTCAACCTCGCCGCCACTCAATTTGGTGGTGTCCGTAAACGCATGGTACTACGGTAATGCAGTGCCAGAACAGATTTCAAAATAAAAGCTGTCTGCACGATCTCATGATTTCAATGGGTCTGTCTTTTAACTGATGGATGAACGATTCTTCTGTGAGTATCATTAGTCCAACTTAAATATAAACACAGGAGCTGGGGTGTCTGGTGGGAAATAAAAGCCCACATAATAGTCAAATATTTAAAATACTTTCCTCAAATTCAGATTAAAATTAAGAGGAAGCGACCTGTTTCCACAGACTCATTTCACTTAAGACTGACAGTACTCAACTCCACAGAGTAACTCATTTAATTACCGGAAGGAAGGAAGAAGGAACATGAGACGTTGTTGTCAACCTGTCATTGCAGTAAATGTTGGAAACATCTGATACTGACTTTATCAGTTTTGGTTATTTGGGGCTATCTTTGTTATTGTCTAAACTGCTGGGGTAAAAATATTAAACTAAAGAAAATGGTGTTTCTTCTCATTCATTAAAAGCAATATTAAAGGAAACTATTATTTCATCAGAATTCAGACCATATAGGCATAGCACTCATGTAAATAACAGTATCCCTTACTTCTTGTGAGTAGTGTATGCGTAATGTAACAATACCACCTTCCCCTCATATTTCCATATTTGGTGTCCCTCCCCAGAGATATCTATCCAAAGGTACAAGCAAAGGCTGGAGCTTTTGCCTCATTAATATCACAAAGACTCATTCTTCTGCAGTGGAAGTCTGATAAAGCTCCCTCATTCAACAGCTAGATTAAAGAAATGCTTTCCTTAATACAACTAGAAAAACTGAGATATAGTCGAGCCAACTGTCCTGAGAAAAACAACGCCATTTAGTCACCTTTCATTGAACACATTAAAAGCCTGAGTCCATCATGATGCTCTCATTTTGGATTAGGTAATGTCATTGATAATCTTTTGTTAAAATGTTTGTGTAAAGTAGGAATTCTTATATATATATATATATATATATATATATATATATATATATATATATATATATATATATATATATATATATATATATATATATATATATATATATGTATATATATATATATATATATTTTTTTATATTTTCTTGATAATCTTAAAATCTATGTTTTTTAGCAGTTATTGCTTTGCATTTACTTTAAAAACTATTATGTTTTTATCTGTGTGTTGTTTGTCCTTTTTTGTTCTTGTCATTTTCATTTCTAGGTTCAGGGTGGGTGGGTTATGGTATGTTTGGATTTAGGGTATAAATGTTCCTGTTTGATAAAAGAAAAACTATAAATAAAGTATTAAAAAAATAATGCACCTGACGGTTAACTGTATGTACTTTAAATGATTCAGAAGAACAACTGAAAGTTTACAAATGATAAGTCATAGTAAATACTCTCACAAACTTTGAAAGTACATTTAAAAATCATGTATATATTTGTGTGCACAGTTTAGAGACAAATCTCTCCCCATACATTTGATGTAAAACTTTTTTTTCAGCACAAGAAGCCAAACTGGAGTCACAGAGAGCAGAGGTGGGAGGCAGAAGGTGGAGGTGGAGAAGCTAAAGCAAAACCTTGAAGGTATTTCATACACAACAGCAGGAATCTATAACTTTAATTAAAGTGACACAATATACCCCCATAAGCTGATAGTTGTAAGAATGTAAGATACAGTTTATTTTTTTCACAAAGGAACGAATACATGTCATGATCACTTGATCTGAATATGTTAACAGTTTTACTATAATAGTTTTTTTTAATGTCCAGAGTACACCTCTTTAGAGACACTGATGATGTTTTACTTTTTATTATTAAAGAGACTGTGAGGAGTTTTTGAGTAATTACAAAAAAGTCTCACTTTAAGACGTATGCCTGATCGAAATACACACTTTAAGATGAGTATCGATGAGTTTTATAGCATCTTAATAGGTTATCTATAAATGCTATTCTTTAGCCTTCCGTTCGGGTCGGTCAGGGCTGGACTGGCCTGGATACTCAACTTCGGGGATCCAGACAATTAAAACTAGAGCAAATTTATATTATTTTATTATTTATATTACACGTCTGAGAGCACCGGGCTGTAAGTAGCGATTTTCAGCCGTCTACAACTACGATAATAATTTTTCCCTGCATTGCTTGTTGTCACACATCAAAAACTACCGCTACGTAACTAGAAAGAGATACATTACCTCGTCGCTTTGCATCCTGTAAGTTGTTGAAAAAGAACTTGTAAAGCAATGCAGAGTTCTGACAAAGATCCATGCTGCATTTACCACAACAAACACACACTTTGGCTTCACGTCTCCTGTGCGTTCAAGTTGTAGTCAGAAGTAGGAATTTTGAGCTCCGAGTAGGAAACTACGTCCCCAGAGGTCTGAATTTCCTACTGGGAACTCGGTGAAACCTCGCCCCCCCGAGGTGTCAATGGAAGATGGATGCCCCCAGTGTGAACAGTTATTTAGCTCCTGTAATAATCAGTTTATTGTCACTTCTGACTGGGGTGTGTCGCTCTAGATCAGCTGTATACATAGTATTGTTAGACTTATATTTACAAAAATGCTGCCATAGTGATAATCACATTCTTCATACAACAACGCAGGGCGTGCTAACAGCAGCTAACAATAGCCTCCTTGATCGGCACATTTTTTTCTGACTTTAACTGGAAAGCCGATAAGTGGGAGATAATATCACTCCCATTTCCGAGGTTACAGGAACGCAGCATTACGCCAGCGATAAATTCTCCTCATAGCAGCTTTAAATATATCACAATAATGTTTTTTCTTCTAGCTCAAGCAGCAGAGCTGGTCACACTGAAATCCAGGACAAATGTTACAGAACACCAAGTGGAAGCCCTGAGGAGAGATGGAGAAGGTCAGACACAAATCTAAACCTGCAGTTTACATTTGGACTTTAGACTCTGAAAACTATTCTGAAGGTGGAGAGCAACAGATGTCAGGACTTGGTAACACAGCTCTCTCTCTCTCTCTCTGTCTCTCTCTCTCTCTCTCTTTCTCTCTCTCTCTCTCTCTCTGTGTCTCTCTCTCTCTCTGTCTCTCTCTCTGTCTCTCTCTGTCTCTGTCTCTCTCTCTCTCTCTGTCTCTCTCTGTCTCTCTCTCTCTCTCTCTCTCTGTCTCTCTCTCTCACTCTCTCTCTCTCTCTCTGTCTCTCTTTCTCTCTCTCTGTCTCTCTCTCTCTCTCTCTCTCTGTCTCTGGGTGGATGGTCTCTGGGTGGATGGTGAGTGAGTGGATTGGCAGCGTGAGCTTCAGCGTGAGTGAGTTCCAAACTTTTGTGTTTTTCTTCCTTTCTTTGCTCTTAATTGTTTATTCAGCGGTAGGTAGTTGTTGTGTAGTTGTGTAACTGTGTGTAGAGAGTTACACCTCTCTGGACAGTATGCCGGTCGTGGACTCGACGACAGACTTTGAAAAGCTGACACGCCGACATGCAGTGAAGCTGGTGCCGGTGTTACAGGTCAACTTGGGGCTATGTTAACTGGCGACAGTGCCTGATGTGCAGTAGGCGTGGCCTTTCGCGGACCCCTTGTTGACTAACCAGGAAGTGCTTCTATTGATTTCACAGACGTGTTAAACGATCGCTGTTGAGTTTTCTTGTCATTGTGGTCCGTAACAATCATTGTACCCACAAATTTATGGAGTCAAACCTGCAAACGGGAGGAAAATGACGACTTTCGCTACGGAGCGAGACAACATAGGTAGCTGTGTCGACGCCTGTTCAAAATATGCCAAACATCAATAAAACTTTAAAACGTTCACTTTGTCGGACTTAAATCTGTTTGACAACCACATCAGCGTGTTCACGGTTGTAAGCTTGAAGGAAAACCGTGCAAGGTGGACGTAAAAGATGTTCAGTTTTGTATGGAGAAGCAGCTCAGGTTAACCTGTGTCACATCATGTCACAGGTTAACCTGCTCTACCTCGCCCTCTGTGCAGATGCGTCCGCTCAGTTTTCCTCGTATTTGTCCCATATTTGGCTTATATCTTCATCGACCTTGGTGTATTCTTTGTTTTTTTATCTTAATAAATAAATCTTTTTTTTTAAATCTACAATTCTGTTGCTTTTTTCAATATGGGGTGCTTTGTGTACATTAAAGAGGAAAAAAATGAACTTAAATGGTTTTAGGTCATGGCTGCAATGAAACAAAATGTGAAAAATGTATGGGGGTCTGAATACTTTCCGAACCCACTGTATATACATTGGTGCAGCTGTCTGTTGTCCTGTTACCCACTAACCTCCCACTGAAGTTGCTGCATTACTTTTGTCATGGTAAGAAGTTCAGTTGCATTTATTTCTCAGGTCTGAATATTACTGAATTAGCCCCTTATTTAGTGAAGTATTTCACATTTAGTGGACAACCTTTACACCCTGAAACACAGCCGGTGAGTGTATAAATATCAAAGCATTAATGATGTGCCCCTTAACCAAAAAAACTTCAAATTACTCAAACACAGAATTGTTCAAAGTGGTAAAAGGACAATTTGTCCATAGTCACTTCTTTTTTTTTTTTTTTTTTTTTTAGCAATTTCTCTTGTTCATCCGGGTTTTATTTTTGTCTTTTAATGAAACAGCCAAAATCAATGCTGAAAATACATGACCACAAAATTGAAAAGGAGGTCATGTTTTTTGTTTTTTTTTTAAACAGACTGCATTTTGAGAAATTATTCATGTTTAGTTTAAATGGTAGGGTGGTCACAGAGACGAGCACAGGCTATATTACAGAAAGCCTAGTCAGTTTTATTTAGCGCTAATCAAAGTAAGAATATTTTCACAACAGAAAATAGCACACTGCTTGAAGTAGTGTTGTAAAATAAACTTCATATTGCTGGAAATAATAACTGAAAAGACAACATGTCCCTCGAAGCAACGTTATGCCTAACTTTAACAATTTACTGGGAATAATTCTGAATAATATGCTGTTACACGGCTGCTGTAAAGCAGAGCTACGCCGCTGTAATCCAGGCATCTAAATCTGGTCTTGTCTGCCTTGACCACATATGACTTCTTTTTTGTTATTCCTCCCGACTGCCTCTCAAGAGTAAATGATGTAATTGATTTTCAAGTCATGTTGAAAGAATACACCAAGGACGATGAAGATATAAGCCAAATATGGGACAAATACGAGGCAAACTGTGCGGACGCATCTGCACAGAGGGCGCAGTGCAGAGCAGGTTAACCTGTGACATGATGTGACACAGGTTAACCTGAGCGTTCTCCATACAAAACTGAACATCTTTTACGTCCACCTTGCACGGTTTTCCTTCAAGCTTACAACCGTGAACACGCTGATGTGGTTGTCAAACAGATTTAAGTCCGACAAAGTGAACGTTTTAAAGTTTTATTGATGTTTGGCATATTTTGAACAGGCGTCGACACAGCTACCTATGTTGTCTCGCTCCGTAGCGAAAGTCGTCATTTTCCTCCCGTTTGCAGGTTTGACTCCATAAATTTGTGGGTACAAGGATTGTTACGGACCACAATGACAAGAAAAGTCGACAGCGATCGTTTAGCACGTCTGTGAAATCAATAGAAGCACTTCCTGGTTAGTCAACAAGGGGTCAGCGAAAGGCCACGCCTACTGCACATCAGGCACTGTCGCCAGTTAACATAGCCACAAGTTGATCTGTAACACCGGCGGTCAGCTGCTCGGTGGAGGAGGCGGGTCTGGCCGTCGGAGAGGTGGTGGGTTACGGCAGCGTGAAGTCTGCCTCCCGCATGAACGGGGCCGTGGTGATCTTCCTGGACAACACGGCTAAAGTCAAGTCGGGGGCTGTCGTGGCTGCCGCGCGTCCCGGCGGGGCCGCGGACGCTGCTGTGGCTGCTGCGCGTCCCAGCGGGGGTGCGGGGGCTGTCGTGGCTGCCGCGTCCTGGCGGCGGGGCTGTATGGCTGCTCAGCGTCGGCGGGGCGGGCTGTCGGCTGCAGCGTGGGAATGTCTGCTGCCAGCGCAGGCGAGGCGTGCTGTCGTGGCTGCCGCGATCCCGGCGGGGGCAGGCTGTCGTGGCTGCCGCGCATCCCGCGAGGCTGGGGCTGTCGTGGCTGCCGCGCGTACGGGCCGCGGCGGGGGGCTGTCGTGGCTGCTGCTGGCTGCGGGGTGGGTCATAATGCTGGGCTGGGCGGGGGCTGCTGCTGCATTGTGCAGCGTGGCTGAAACAGAAGCTGTTGATCCCAGTGCAGCCCTCCTCACAGATGTTGCTGAGTCTCGGGGTGCTGGGGTCTCTGGTAAAGGGACAGTGTCTGGTGTGGTTTGTGGAGAGTGTGAGGATGAAGAATCCCGGATGAATGTGTGTGATGAAAAGTGTGATAACAGCAGACAGGCAGGTCAGAAAAGTCTAGCCCCAGTGTGTGAGGATTATCCTGAAGATGAAAATATGTCTGATGAAGAGCTGATGAAGATCTCTCAGAAGAGAAAGATCATAGAGGCTAAGGGGTCAAAGGTTAAGAGAGACAGAGGAGCCACAGTCTCAGCAGATAGTGACAGTGGCCTCTTGTCCACGCAGGAGCAGCGCAGGTATTCCCTGACCCGGATCAGGAAGTTCTTGCAGGACACTAAAGGACTTAGACAGGTTCAGATAGAAAACTTTTTTTCCTGATTTGAAGATGTTTGTGAGTTCAGCCCAGCCTCTGACCAGAAGTTCAGGAGCTTTGGGGGATGAAGGCCTCACAAATCAGGAGATATATCGTCTCAAGAAAATGATCCTTAAAGTCAAAGAGCTCATCAGTGAAGATGATGACTGAGCAGACTATGTTTTCCTCTCTCATCTTGGTGTCTTTTTTTCTGACTTGTTTCCTCTTTCCTCTCTTCATGGGTGATTTTAAAATAGGCACTCTGAATCTAAACGGAGCCAGAGATGCAGCTAAAAGAGCAGCCCTCTTCAAACTGATGGAGTTGAAGAGGTTAGATGTTTTAATGGTCCAGGAGACCCACAGCAGCTCTGATAATGAGACTGAGTGGAGGTCCGAGTGGTCTGGGAAGGTGATTCTCAGCCATAAGAGCAGCTGTAGTGGGGGGGTAGGTCTGCTCTTCTCCAGAGGGTTTGTTCCTGTTTCATGTGAGGTAGAGGAGGTCATCGAGGGCTGTCTACTGAAGGTCAGAGTCCAGTATGAGAACACTGCCTTCACTCTTATTAATGTTTATGCTCCATGCCATCCTGTGGAGAGGATACAGGTGTTGGAGGTCCCCTGTGACTCTGTCAGGGCCTGCAGCTCAGAGGAGGTTTTATTCTTGGGGGGGGATTTCAACTGTACAGAGAACTCGGCTTTAGACAGGAACCATCAGGAGCCTCACAGAGCCTCTTCAGCCAGACTCAGACTGCTGTGTGAGACTCATGAGCTGGTAGATGTTTGGAGGTTTCACCATCGGGAGCACAGGCAGTACACATGGAGCCACTGTAAAGACAGCACTCTCTCTCTAGCCAGGTTAGACCACCTGTACAGTTTTAAACATCATGTGAGTGTTTTTAAAGGCTGTGTCATTAACCCTGTGGGGTTCACTGATCACAGCCTGGTCTTCTCCTCAGTGTTTATTAAAAATGTCCGCCTGAACAGTGCCTACTGGCATTTTAACACTGCACTGCTGCAGGACAGAGCGTTCAGGTCCGCCCTGGAGTTTTTCTGGCTCCAGCACCGGGAGCAGAAAACTGGTTTTAGCTGTATTCAGCAGTGGTGGGACTTTGGCAAAAGCCAAATTAAACAGCTTTGCCAACAGTACACCCGCAATGTCACAAATAACATGACCAGATCTTTAAAGGACCTGGAGACTGAGGTGGTAGAGCTGCAGGGGTTGGCAGATGCCACAGGAGATCAGGGACTTTTGGCCAGCCTGCTGGGCATCACAGCACAGGGGGCTCTGGTCCGGTCTCGGTTCCTGGACGTCACACAGATGGATGCTCCCTCCAAGTTCTTTTTCGGGCTGGAGAAGAAAAATGGACAGAGGAAGCTGATCCACTCTCTGCGCGCTGAGAGTGGAGGTTTTGTTTCAGAGCCCTCTGAGATAAGAAAATACGCCTCCAGGTTTTATAAAGACTTGTACACCAGCAAGCTGTCAGACCTCCCGGAAGAGCACAAGTCCTTCTTCACTGGTCTTCCTCAGGTCAGTGCTGAGGACAATGTGAGGCTGGAGGCTCAGCTGTCACTGACTGAACTCTTCTCTGCCCTGATGAGTCTGCAGAACGGCAGAGCTCCGGGCATTGACGGCTTACCTGTGGACTTTTATAAGGGGTTCTGGCCCGTGATCGGAGAGGATCTGCTGGAGGTTCTCAGAGACAGTCTGGAGAACGGCCGTCTCCCTCTGAGCTGCAGGAGGGCAGTCATCACTCTGCTGCCAAAGAAGGGAGACCTGCAGGACTTAAAGAACTGGAGACCAGTGTCCTTATTGTGCTCGGACTACAAGATCCTGTCCAAGGCCCTGGCGTCCAGACTCAGGCAGGTGATGGGGTCCATTATCCACATCGATCAGACCTACTGTGTGCCTGGCAGGCTCAGTGATAACATCACTCTGATTCGAGATGTTTTGGAAGTCTCCAGCTCATTGGCGGTTGATGCTGGTCTGATTTCCATAGACCAGGAAAAGGCTTTTGATCGGGTTGAACACCAGTACCTGTGGCGCACACTCAGCGCCTTTGGGTTCAGCCCATGCTTCATAGCCAAGATCCAGGTCTTGTATTGTGACATTGCAGTGTTCTGAAGATCAATGGAGGCCTGAGTGCTCCTTTTGGTGTGCAGAGAGGGGTCCAACAGGGCTGCTCCCTCTCTGGGATGCTTTACACCGCAGCCATCGAACCCCTGCTCCACAGACTAAGGTCTCGCTCTCTGGAGTCTGCTTCCTGGATGTGATTCCTGTTTTAAATTGTCAGCTTATGCGGACGATGTGATTGTTTTAGTGAACAGGCAGACAGACATTGATATTTTAAAAGACATTGTGGACATGTTTGGTCTGATATCTTCTGCCAGAGTGAACTGGATGAAGAGTGAGGCTGTGATGGTGGGAGAGGGGCTGCAGGGTCAGCTCAGTCTGCCTGGAGGGCTCACCTGGAAAACAGGAGGTCTCAGATATCTGGGGTTTTTTTGGGGGGATGACCTGTTCCAACAGAAAAATTGGGAGGGAGTGTTGGAGAAGGTCAAAGGTCGACTGAGTAGGTGGAAATGGCTGCTGGCAAAAAATGTCTTTCAGGGTCGGGTTCTGGTGGTTAATAATTTAGTGTCTTCTGCTCTGTGGCACAGGCTGGCCTGTGTTGACCCTCCGCCCTCTCTCCTGGCTAATATTCAAAGAGTGTTGGTGGATTTCTTCTGGGACAGGTTACACTGGGTGCCCCAGAGCGTGCTCTTCCTCCCGAAGGAAGAAGGGGGACAGGGGTTGGTCCACCTAGCTAGTAGGGGGGCCACCTTCCGCCTCCAGTTCGTCCAGAGACTGCTCAGTGGGCCCTTAGACCTGGTGTGGAGACCACTGGCCTGCTGTATCCTACAGCGGGCTGGAGGACTGGGTCTGAGCTCCTCCCTGTTCCTGATGGACTTAAAGACTGTGAAAGTGTCTTACTTACCTGGATTTTATCGAAGTGTTTTATAAGTGTGGAATATGTTGGACAAACAGAGACTTGGATCCTGTGGTTCTCTGCACTGGCTACTCCAAGAGCCGGTGCTGCACGGAGGTCGTCTGGACTGTCCCGGCTGGGTTGGATCAACTCTGATCGGGAAGTTCCGGGGGGCCAAGGTGTCCACGCTGGGGCAGGTGGTGGAGCTGGCTGGTCCTTGGCTGGACCGTCCTGCTGATCTGGGTGATCGTCTGGGGCTGAGGTTCGCCCGTGTCATGGGTCTGCTGCTGGACCACTGGAGACGCCAGCTGACTGGACAGGACCTCTCCATGCTTGTGGATTATAGAGACGGTTCTCCGGTACCGGACCAATCTGACCCTTTTCCTGCCTGTTCTCTGACCCCGATTTACAGGACTGTTCTGGTGTTTTTTTGACGGATTGTGCAGGCATGTCTCTGAGTGATTCTACTGGGCAAACTTTTTATAAAATGATGGTCAAAGTGATCAACAAGAGGACCCTGAACGGGAGAAGTGACTCCCCCTGGAGGACTTACCCAGGGTTTGGTCCTGGGCTAAAACCTGCGTGGAGGTCTTTATACAAGCCTCCTTTAACAAAGAGGCATGCGGACCTACAGTAGAGGATCCTCCATGGAGTCATACCTGTGAACTCATTTGTGTCTGTGATTAATGCTGCTGTTGAGAGCTCATGTCCTTTCTGTGAGCACACAGAGACCCTGTTCCACTGCTTCATGGACTGCACCCGTCTGCTCCCCCTCTTCGCTCTGCTCCAGAGAGTTTTTAAGGGTTTCAGAGAGGGATTCACCAAAGAGACATTCATCTGTGGTTTTAAGTACTCCAAAAAACAGAAAAGTAAAAGTCAGCTGTTAAATTTTGTCCTTGGGATGGCTAAGATGGCTGTGTATGTGAGCAGGAGGAGAAAGGTGGATGGGTGCATAGACGTGGACGTGGACCTGCTGCTGGGGAGGATGATGAGGTCCAGGTTGCTCTTAGAGTTTAACTTCTACAAAGCCAATCAGGACTTGGACGGGTTCAGGGCCATATGGACTCATGAGGGGGTTCTGTGCTCCACTCAGGAGGATGTTTTGGTGTTTGGAAAAGTGTTGATGAATTAGTGAATGTTGGAAAAATGTTTGTTTTTTAAGGTTGTAAATAATGTTTTGTACAGAATGAAAATCGATCAATAAAGGTTTGGTTAAAAATCTAAATCTCTTTCTCTCTCTCTCTCTCTCTCTCTGTCTCTCTCTCTCTCTCTCTCTCTCTCTCAGTCAAACAGGTGGCTTTCTCAGCCTCTCTGTCGGCTTCAGGCTCTAAGGTGACTTTGTGACCGTTTAACACTCACACTCCTCTGGTGTTCAAGCGCGTTTTCTCAAACATTGGAAATGCCTACAGCCCACACAGGTACTTCTTACACTAACAGAAACAACCTTCAGACATTTGTTTTTGAGATGTTAAGTCTGGAGGAAAGAACTTCTTTTACACTCACTGTCAATTAAAATGTCCTCCAGGTCTCTTTACTGCACCAGTGAGAGGAGCCTACCACTTTGAGCTCTACATTGGAGCATATGGAGATTCTAGCTATGGACCAGCTACAAGTCTGGTGAAGAATGGAGAACATGTATGTACTGCACATGAGCATCAGACTAATGGGTTTAGTAAATCATCTAATGGTGCCACTCTGCTTCTAGAGGTTGGAGACGTTGTGTTTTTGCGTCTGCCGGCTAATCACAGAATATTTGATAATCAATATCACCATACCACCTTCAGTGGTCACCTTCTTTTCACCATGTAAGATGGACACAGTCATTCATGTTTTCTAGCTACCTTAAAAAGTTAGCTCTTTCCAGTAATGTTAATAAAAATCATGTTGTTTTCTCTTTACTTATTTCCTGCATCATTCTCTTGATTTACATGCCATAACGCAGGACATCTAACGATTGTGTTGTGTGAAAATGAATTTAAGTTTGTTAAAAATAAAAACAATACATCAAAGTCTTTGTCATATGATGGAGAAATGGAAGCTTAATATCTTAAAACCTTGTTTTGGCAGAGCTGGGGACTGGAATCTAAATCTAATCTCATGACTCTAAATTTTATGTCAGAATTTGTCTTTGCTCATATTTTTTTAATAACTTTTTTCATTAGGATTTTTTCCATAACAGGATACAAATACAAATAACTGAGAATGGCTCTATTCAACAAAATAATGTCAATGATGCAGACAAAAGAGAAAAAAACAACACAAAATTTATATATACATCTGATAAGCTTCCACAACGCAGGGGAAAAACATAAGGAAACCAAATAAACGTAATAATAATAATAATAATAACAAAATAATAGTAAATATCACTGTTATTATAAAAATAAGCAGAGCCATCTGATGCACAATAGACCATAATATATTAAATATGACAGATAGGCAGTGGTGGACAAAGTACTCAATACCAGTACAGAAGTCAAAGTATAGATACTCATGTTCAAATACTACTCCAATGCAAGTGAAAGTTGCTCAGTCAAATTTTTACATAAGTTAAAGTACTGGAGTACCTGCTTTTGAAAATACTCAAGTATTAAAAGTACATTTTCCTGTTGACCTTACAGAACGTAATGACTGAAACAATCTACAGAATGCACTGACCTGCTTATAGATCATGTAGAATAAAGAGTTTGAAAATATGCTACAAAGCCCATGGAAATGCATATTGAAACACTAATGAATCAACAAAAGGACAACCATTGATATTTTCTTTTTTTTAATTTAACTCCCCCCTTCAGATATGGCCATGGGTGCTCTGTTGTGAAATTGGCGTCTTTATTTGCCATAGTAGCCATCATTACTGCCAAGACGAACCATAACCACCAACGTTAGCTCAACCTTTACCTGCCCGATCGCAGTAGCGCATGCCCGTCTTCTTCTTCTTCTTTGTTGTTTAATGGCGGTTTGCAAACCAACTCAAAAGTGCATTACTGCCACCAACTGGACTGGAGTGTGGATCAGGATGCACGAAGTATAGATAACACCACTTGAACAAATCATATTTTAGAAAAGAAAATACATTTCATCAGCTGACTTCATACCTATACCTAAAAGTAACGAGGCCATTTATAGAAATGTAGTGAAGTTAAAAGTAGAATATTTGTCTTTTAAATGGAGTGAAGTAAAAGTCATAAATTCCACAAAAAAAAAAAAACTTATGTACAGTACTCAAGTTAATCTACTTCGTTACTGTCCACCCCTGTGGAGAGGTAAATTGGAATGTTAAATTATTTCACACTGATTAAGGAACAGCAGACAGATGGATCTTTTCTTTAATGTAAATCAGGATGGGACTCCAAAGTTATAAAGAAATTTTGTGGAACCTCTAAGTGAGTGCCTCGGCTTTTCTTAATTCAAGAACTGGAGAACATCACAAATCCAGTGTGGATATGTGGGAGGGCTTACACCCTTCCATCTGAACAAAAGCAATACAGTCAGCGTCAGTCTTTGACAGAGCCAGAGTGACTGGAGGAGGCCAAAGAGTGCTATGAATGAGCATGGATCAACTTCTGTATTCAGACAGTCAGACAATCAGACAGAGTACATAACAAAAGCAACACAGTCAGCCTCAGGGCCCTAATTTTGTCTGGCGCACCGCTGTGGGCTGCCTATTTGACAATTTGGTAGACGGTCTGCACAGAGATGGGTGTGACGGTGCACCAGGGGGAGGTGACGACAGATTCTTGTTGCTGATGTGACAATTTCATGCCAAAAAACTGTGCAGAAGGTGCCCTGAGAGCTCACCAGCTTCAACCTGGTCTATTCCCGGCACAGGCAGAACGCACCCTCCACAGCTGTAATTTGGTGACAGAAGCACATGTGCGCACACATCAACAAAACCTCAGAGGCAGGTTTCCAGAGTGTTATGCTGTGTTCCATTAACCTCAGAACTGGGAAAAAGTCAGAATAAAACATGCCGATCTACCAGGCTATTGTTAGCTGTTGTTAGCACGCCCTACGTTGTTGTTCACAAATATCACATGAAGAATGTGATTATCACTATGGCAGCATTTTTGTAAATATAAGTCTAACAATACTATGTATACAGCTGATCTAGAGCGACACACCCCAGTCAGAAGTGCAAATAAATGGATTATTACAGGAGCTAAATAACTGTTCACACTGGGGGCATCCATCTTTGATTGTCAACTCGGGGGTGGTGAGGTTTCAACGAGTTCCCAGTAGGAAATACCAACCTCGAGCAGCATTCCAGTTGTAGTTTCCTACTTGGAACTCTGAAATTCCAACTTCTGAATATAACTGGAACACGCCATTAGGCACATTTTAATGCAATAAACAATCACAGCAATCACTATTTAATGTAACCGTCTGAACCAGCATATACATTTGTATCTATATTAACTGTCCTGTCACATCTGATGTCAGATTAAAGCCGTTTGTCTTAATGTAAACTTAACCTGACGGCAGCTGGAAGTTTGATGCACATCTTACAAGTCAACAATAAACAGCCTGAACATCTGATACTGAGTATATATCTGGCTTCTCTCATTTCATTAAATTCAAAGAAAAGAGGGAGAAAAAAGACGAAGAAAAAGGAGAGAAAATAAATGTATGTCACAAAGGATTTCTCATATTCCTCTGTTTTAGTCTTTATTTTTAACGTGATGTAAAAAGATGGAGTACATTATTGTAAGGAGGATGAGGAGGAGACACCGGGAGAGTACAAAGTACATCACTAAAGGCTCTGCTATTTGGTGATGACAAACCAGGAGTGCAGGTGGATCACAAGCATGATGAATGGATAAGCCAGCTGCTGTATAACTGTCTCTTTATTTTGCACTCCTATTAATGACAAAGGAACAGATTACATCTGTCCTGGAGCTGGCCCACACAGTGACACACTTCGTGGTGTCCGATGCGCCCCGATGGCCAGTCCGTTCTCCCAGTTGCTGAAGGGACAGCAGCTCTGACTGGGTCTTTCCAGCACACTGTTTCCGCCGTGGCGGTGATCATTCAGACCAGTCAGACGCTGAGCCTCGGCTGCAGAGCATTTAAAGGCAAGGAGAGGCGCTCATTTGATTGGTGAAGACAGCACTCGGCTTTGTTAAACCCACTCACGCCTTATCTCCTCCCTCTCTGGCAGTTGTGTGGAGGGGCAGGGATGGAGATGTGGATGCCCCTCTCTTGACACTGCAGGAAACACCCTCTCGGCGAGGCGCAGACGTGGCACAGGGCAGGTGCGCCGCGTCTGTGCCTGGTCAACGAAATTAGAGCCCTCAGTCTTTGACAGAGCCAGAGTGACTGGAGGAGAGCCAAAGAGTTCTATGAATGAACATGGAGCAACTTTTGTATTCAGTCAGAAATGTTTTTAAAAATGAGCAACCAATATTTCTCAAGAGCAGCACATGTCCAGAACATTTGGGCGTGGGCCGCAGGAATTACATTACAGCAACTACAAGCAGGGCTTACATCAGGAAAAATTTTGACATCTTATATTTGGTTCAATGGGTGTGATGGACTGTTTTACACTGCATAAAGCAATGCCTGGCACAGATGGAAGATACATGAGTTCTTTTTAAAAATAGACTGACAGAGTTCCTCAGCTGTAACTTCACCTAAATCATATTCCCAGTTTCTTTTAACAGAGAGAGAAGAGGAGCTCTGTACAAGCAAAATATCATATATAGCATAGATATCATACCTTTGAGTGATTGGGGCTTAAGTAAAGCATCACATGGGTTAGCTGGAGGGAGTGAGGGGAACTTGGGCAATTCTAGATAACAAAAAAAGACTTCTGGGCAAACTGAATTTAAGGCACAACTGTTCAAATGAAGAGAAAATGGTAGAACAGATGATAAAAACTTTTCATGCCAACATTTTGCCCAAGAGCAAAAGTTTAGTCCAAAAGAGAAGGCTTAAAAGCTGGGTTGAGATTAATTGGTGAGTTTAAAGACAAAGCCAGCTAAAATGACTGCATATCTGTGTAACCACTTTATCTTAGGTGAATTCAGTCAGGGATGTAAAGATGGAGGAATAAACTAAGACTGACAGAGAAGAAGGTCAACAGGACAGAGATTCAAAGATTCTTCAATAAGCCAGTGTACAACAGTACGCATGTTGGATGTCCAATAGTAAGATAGAAAGTTTGGTGCTGCCACACCTCCAAGGCTTTGTGGGTGTTGCAGAATCTTTTTTGGGAGTACATGGAGGTTTGTAGCCCCTGATGAATGAAGAGATTTTAGCATTCATAGCAATCTATGAAAAAAATAGAAGACAAAGAAAAGGAGTGCTACCTGGACTTGACAGAGTTTGTATGAGGTGCTCTTTGGAAAGAGATTCAAAAAGTCCTTGAAACAAAAAGAAGAGACTCCAAGGCTCTCTCTTTATACTATTAAAATGCCTTTATTTTAACGGCATGGTCATGTAGACCTTAAAAACAAACTTCGACGCGTTTTGGCATCAAGCCTTCATCAGGAAGTCATGCAAACAGATGTTAGGCTGCAATAGGCCCTTTTATAGGGGTGCTCAACCAATAAGAAACTGCCACATGGACTTAGAGGCATGGTCTGCAGGTGGTGACAACCAGCAGACCCACCAGCAGATGGTGTTATTCAGGCTAATAGACTACAACAAAGTTTTCATCCCCAGAAAACATGCATGGTATAACACAAAGCAGATCAAATTTATTGAAAAAACATCAGAATTCTGGTTAAAATCTTTTTTACAAAGGGGCCTGTACATTTAGAGACTGTAACTCAGTGTTTAGACAACATCTTTCCTCTACAAGAACACAGTATAATCTTCTTCTTTATATAGTTTTGGATATTTTGTGGCTCATGGTTTGTCAATCCAGAATGCCTCCTTTTGGTTCAGTTTTCTTTGTCTGTCACCTTTTCTGATGGTCAGTGGGATGTGGTCAATGCCATTATGAAAAAATGATTTGGGAATGAATTTGGGAGGAACACTGAAATAAATATGTGAATTTGGGGAAGATGTTCATTGGAATTGAATTTATGCAGCCAGTAGCTGAAAGAGGCAAAGAGGTCAGTGTTTGAGGCTGATCTCCGTCTGAGAAATTAAGGGGAGAAAAATTACTTTAAAATAGCTTAAAAAACAGAACTTCAAGATACGCAAATGTATTTGTCACTTTTACCCTTGTGGGTCGCTTTAACTTACTACCCTTTGAGGTTATCTGAGGACATTATTGTCCTCTCCCAAAGCTGCTATAAAAACATAACAGATTAATTTTTTTTTTTTTTTTTTGCTCAAATCATTCAGTCAACTTCAGTTCTAATCAATATACCAAATATGTAATTTTTTATTTATTTTAACCCTTTAAGTGACAACTTGATTACATGATGTACGAATTTTAATGAAAATATTATAAATGTTGAAGACCTGAGGATTTTTTTCAAAGACCAAGCTTAAATACACTTAAGATCAATAACAAAATTGATTTTCATGCATTGTCAATTTTTTTGCAGAGCCCAATTCATGATTTACTACCCTTCAGTAGTGGTCATTAATGTCCTCTCCCAAAGCTGCAATAGAAACATGACAGATTTTTTTTTTTAACTTTTTTTGCTCAGATCATTCAGTCAACTTCAGTTCTAATCAAAAATATCAAACATTTAATTATCTATTTTATTTTTACCTTTTAAATGCCAATTGAAATACATTATGGATAAATAATGAATGAAACAAAGGTCATTCTTTGTGGTAAAAACAACAATGAAAATACTCTAGCATTGCTGTTGTCCACTTTCCCTAAAACAGTATTTAAATCATCATTGTATTTATCAATTTGAGCATTTATCCTCCATGTTTCAACTATTTTGTGAACAACAATCAACACTCAGAATCAGCTGGACATAGAAGACACAGGCAGTATGAAGAAGGGATGGAGAGTTCAACACTGAAGCACATTTTTCCTGTTGTAGGTCTATGCATCGTCTGTGTGTCTCTGTGTGTGTCTGAGGTGGAGAGACTGACCTTTGCCTGACCTTACTGTAGAACTTTTAATGTCTGATAACATGTCTTTACCAAACTTTCACACTCAAACATACATGCACCCTCTAAAGTGAATCAAAGTGTGGGCCCTGCTGCACCTCACAGAGCTCACTGTGAAGTCAACACAAACAGTTAGTGAGTTTACTCAGTTACAGGCTGCTGTCCTGTCAGAACCAAAGTTAGATCTATATGTCTTTGATAGACTGATCATTTCAGTCCTCTGGTGAGCAACAAGTGAGATAAAGAGGTGCTTTTCTGCAGATGGGACCATTTTGAGCCTGTAACCAGAAAAAGTTTATTTCAACACGTGAACCGTGACAATGCTCTCAGACTCAAAAAGGTCAATGACCTCTCATTTAAAGGGTTAAAATAAAATAAATAATTACATATTTGTTTTTTTTTTATAAGAACTGAAGTTGACTAAACAATCTGAGCAAAAAAAGTTAAAAAAAAATAATAATCTGATATGATTTTATAGAAGCTTTGTGAGAGGACAATAATGTCCTCAGATCACCTCAAAGGGTAGTAAATTATGAATTGGACACTGCAAAAAAATTAACAAGGCATGAAAATCAATTTTGTTATTGATCTTAAGTATATATAAGCCTGGTCTTTGAAAAAAGTTCTTGGGCATTCAACATTTATAATATTGACAATAACTCACTTTTTGTGTTTTTTTTTTCATTAAAATTTGTACATCATGTAATCAAGTTGGCATTTAAAGGGTTAAAATAAAGTAAATAATTACATATTTGGTATTTTTGATTAGAACTGAAGTTGACTAGATGATTTGAGCAAAAAGTTTATAAAAATATTAATCTGTTATGTTTTTATAGCAGCTTTGGGAGAGGACAACAATGTCCTCAGATTACCTCAAAGGGTAGTAAATTTGTTCTACGGTAACCTTTGACCTCTGACAAAAATCAAACTTTGAATTTTAAGACTTTCCATGAAAAAAACCTTCCTACAAAAAGTCATTCAATACTGAGTAACACTGCCAAAATTATGGCCAAAAGTTGAGCAAAAAATTGTCTGTAAGGACAAAAATGTCCCTGATTACCCACAAGGGTTAAAAGGAAGAGAAGTAAACGTAAGCTGACTGCCAGATTTATTTTGTTGCAAGAAAAGTCATGAAATTGGTCAAGGATATGAAAAACATGTGGTAATGAATTTTCTGGGTCAGAAATGTACAAATGTAGGTCATCTGCATAGAGTGAACCTTTCTGTTCCTGACCGTCTCTGATTGTTCCTGCAATTTGTTTATTGTGTCTGAGTGCAAGAGATAACGGCCCAATATCCAAAGCATAAAGTAGAAGAGATAAGGGGCAGCCCTGTCTGCTGCCTCCACCTATGTTAAAGTATTTAGAAAAGTTATTTGTGCAAACTGAGGCAGATGGGGAGGTGTATAATAGCCTATTCCAAGAAATAAATGTGTTACCAAATAGAGCATGACATGGGAGTGGATTTTCACTCCTGTCCCATCCCAATCCCGGGCCAAAGTAAAAAATTGATCTTGTCCTGTCCCACTCCCGTAGAATGACTCCCACTCCCATTCTGCTCCCACTCAAAATGACTTCCACTCCTGTCCCGTCCCCGTTTGAATAAAAGCAAACATGTTGAAAAAATGTTGCATTTTTTATTTTACATCAAAGTGCAGTGCATATAAAAGGCCTTGCCTTTCAGTTTTTTTTTTTTACTTTGTGCTGCAGCTCTCTTCTCCCTCCATCTTGTTTTGCTTTGTTATGTCTGTCGCCAGCAGTCGCTTTTCAATTCTGGTGGTGACAGGAAGTCAAACCACTTTTGTAGTTCTTTTGTGTTGCTAGCACGGTCAAGAGTGTTAGCTCTCACTGAGAGATGACTACAAAAATGGACGCATCTGTTCATCTGGTTGTTGAACACGGCTGAAAATGATCATCTATCAATGTCGTTCCCGTTCCTGCCCGCTCCCGTTGCTTTTTTTCCCGTTCTGTCCCAATCACGAGATTAATTAAAAAATGACTCCCATCCTGTGGGATTCTCAGGGGAATCACATGACCCATGGGAATTCACAAAAATGTCATCCTCTATTACCAAAGCCAAATCGTTCAAGAGAATAAAATAAAAATTCCCACTCCACCCTGTCAAAAGCCTTTTCAGCATCCGTAGAAGTAACAGTTCAGGAGTTTCCTGGTTTGGTATGTTGTAAATGATATCAAAGAGCACATTGAAAAGAGAAAATCTGTCCTTAATAAAACCAGTCTGCTCTGCAGATATAATTTTGGGTAACACTTTTTCACGGCGACAGGCAGTCATTTTAGTGAGAATTTTCACATCTACATTCAGCAAAGAAATTGGGCAGTATGAACTGCAACAATGAGGATCTTTATTCTTTTTAAGGAGAAGAGAAATCTGAGCTAAATGTAGTGTGCAGGGCAAAAGGCCTGATTGGTAAGAATCATCAGAATTTTAAGAAGGAAGGTAAAAGCTTGATGGAAAAATTCCACAGGAAAAACCATCAGGTCCAGGACTCTTTCCACGCTGCATGGCTGTAAATGCATCATTCACCTCTTTGTCAGTGATTGTCTGTCCAGGGCCTGAGCTGTGTCAGGATCTACAGTAGGGATGGGAAAAGAGTCGAAAAATTGGTGTAACTCTTTGACAGTGGGATTTCATTCTGAGGTATACAGAGATGAGTACAAATTTTGAAAAGCATTATTAATTTCAAATGAATCATGACTAAGATGACAGCCAGTATTTATTTCATAAACTAGCTGAGAGGCAGACCTCTGTCTGAGCTGATGGGCTAAGAGTCTGCTTGGTTTTCCACTGGACTCATCAAAGATGTGCCTGGACCTAATCATCATCTCTTCTACATCAGATACAGAAAGATTGTCAAACTCAGACTTAAGGAGCAGCAGCTCTTTATAGAGACAAGGAGACTGAAAACAGGCATATTCATATTCATATTCAGTATTCATATTCATATTCATATTCATATTCATATTCAGAGGTCAGCACAGTCACAAAAACATGTCTGGAGTGACACAGACTGTAATGGAGGAGTAGCGTGAGTGGACCATGATGAAATATTGGTGAAACTAATGAGTTTTTGGACGATTAATGCAGTTTTAGGAGCAGCATGCCCCGTGTGCTACCATTATACGGATGTCCGCCGCTCGATGTTGGATCTAAATATCTCCTGAAGCACTGTTTGGATCAGGAAAGCCTTCTGGGTGAGTATATTGTTCTACTTCATTCTATAAACAGTGTGAAAGCTGTAGAAACCAAACTTATCCTTTAAGGAAAGTTTGTCCCTGGGAAATTTGCACAATCTTACGTTGTTACTAAAACTATCCAGCATCTAATGAAGTATTCAGGAATCATCTGGTGGTCAGGTCGAGTCTGTGAGGAGCTGATGAAGGTGAGCTGAGAGCCAGGTGTGCTTCAGGTGAGGAAGCCACGCCCCCACAGAGGGAGGGGGAGGAGCAACAACAGCAGGAGCAGGAACAGGGCTGCACTAAAGTCACTCAGAGAGGGTCGGCACAGGTGTTATTACTTCCTGCTACTATCACTGACTGAAAGTGTCACTTTGGATTGATTCAGTTTGTGTTTATAGAGCGTTAATAATTCACCTGAGCTGGGAGCTCTGATCAGAAGACCTGAATGCTGAAGGAGACTGAAGGAGAAAGACACGGAAAATGTGTCAGAATCAGAATTATTCATCTTATATGGGGAAATTCAGGTGTTTTAGTTGCTTTTATTCACACTATAGCAGAGGGAATATTAAGTATAGAGTTTAAGCAATAATGACCCTATATTGACTTTGTTTTAAACTAGAATGAGAGAGAAACAAATATTAAAATAATAACTGAACAATAACACTGCCAGACTGGTCCACATAAAAGGAGACAAACTGTGACACTAACAATGAGATGAGAGGAAGCACTCCACTTCTAATTTATATTATAGATTTATCCAAAATCAAATATCAGTCCTGTGCTCATAGCCCACTCCAAAGGTAAGACAGTTCTCAGTGTAGTTAGGTATACAAGTCCAGATTATAGGTCACTCCCTGGAGTTCCAGTGGCTCCTCTTGTGCAGAAAAAGATGTGTCCTTCCACATCATGATGTATTTGCTTGTGACTGGATCACATCCATGTTTGTCCTTGGAGCAGAGGAGCAGAGACATGGAGACATGGACTTACCCCAGTCTCAGGACATCCTGTCCTCAGTCTCAGGAATACCTCTGTCATTTCTCAGACCAAACGGCATCAGAACTTCTGCCCTCAGACCAAATGGCCTCAGGCTTCAAAATAATACATTCTTGATTATCTCCTTTTACGTTTCTAGCGCTTTTGTAAATTGGGCTCTTGTTTTGGAGCCGACCGGAAGTTTCTTCGATCATAATGGTAGCTTAACAGAATGCTTAACAGAATGTCGAAATGAAATGAAATTTGTATCTGTGCGTTTATTGGCTCAAATGACCACATTTTGGTATCCAACGTGGTGACTTTCTCGCCTAAAATGCTCTCTGAACTTTCAAATGTGGTGAATCAACAGAGATATCTGATAGTCTGGTGTGCATCCGGTTTTTGTCTTCTGAGGTTTGAAATGCATCATATACTACTAAGTAGTATACTACAGTGTCAACGTTGGCACACTAATTATACTTAAATGTAGTATAAAGTTTATTTATTTGAGTCTGTTTTTCCAGTATTTTTCTGATGGCTTTCTTTTTGACACTGTTTTATTTGACGTTGTTTTGGTTGAGGCTGTTTAAATTGACGCCCTTTTGTCTGATGACTTTTATTTTGAAGCCTGAGGCCGTATTATCTGATGCCGTTTGGTCTGAGGGCGGAAGTTCTGATTCCGTTCAGTCTGAGGGCGGAAGTTCTGATGCCGTTTGGTCTGATGCCGTTTTGTCTGATGCCGTTTGGTCTGAGGGAGGAAGTTCTGATGCCGTTTGGTCTGATGCCGTTTTGTCTGAGGCCGTTTGGTCTGAGGGAGGAAGTTCTGATGCCGTTTGGTCTGATGCCGTTTTGTCTGAGGCTGTTTGGTCTGAGAAATGACAGAGGTATTCCTGAGACTGAGGTTGTCCTAAAATGTACACCGTACCCCTGCTGTCCTATTGCTGCACTCACACATGGACAGGTGTTCAAGGACATTTTATTTTTACACACTGCCATGACCAACACAGGCTTTAAGCTGAATGAGACTGACATTTTGAGCAGATATGGGAAATATCTCTATTGTTGTTTTACTTTAAATATAGGAAGATATGTATAAATTATGAAAAATATTTTTCTATAGTTCTTTGTATGGGTCGCAGATTGAAATCTACAGATAAGAACCAACTTGAACATACAAAATGAGTGGGACAAACTGACAAATCTATCCTATACAAGAATTTCCAATACTTGTACAAAAGGACAAACAAACTCAAACATGTGGAGGGAGATTAAATGGAAAATTGTTTCTAGATTTTTAGAACTCCTGAAATAACATCCAGAATGTTCCAGGAACATCCCAGCTCCTGTTGGAGGAACTGTGGAGCCAATGAGGCTCAAACCCATATTTTCTGTTCATGTCCTAAACTGAGCTTGTTCTGGAGAGAAGCTCTTGATGCACTGAAAGAGGTCTTCTAAAAATATAACAGACTCCTTGGTGGTGATACTTGTTGGCCTGAATGACCAAAAAGTTCTTGTTTAATATCTTATTCACAGCGGCCCTGAAGAGCATCACCATACGCTGGCTGAAACCAGATCCTCTCACTTACAACATCTGGATCCAGAAAGTTTGGGACATTTATCACATGAACACATTATATACTTATTAAGACTCCAAAAAGAAACTTTTATAACAAGACAAAGACCTGTAATGGTTTTACTAATACACCAGAGTGATGTTTAATCTGCAGCAGTATTTCCTGGAGTTGACTTTGCAGCTGAACTTTGACATGTGACGTCTTTGAGTGGATTAGAGTTTATTACTTTATTATTGATTTATTTATTTATTACTGCTTTTGTTTACTTTGTCTCCACCTTTATGAACACTTATTTATGCACTTGTTTGTCCATGTATTCTGTGTATATGTTTATTCTTTTGAGTGGACATTTTGGTTTGTATCTTGCTTTTAGAATTTATTTCTCCTGCCTTAATGTCCAAATGTAACTATAAAGCTGGGAAAAGAACAAAATATTAGTCTTTTATAATGTATTGTTGCTGATGACAAAATAAATGAATACAAATTTAGTTCTACTCCAGCAAACAGAGTCTCATCGCACATGTCCTGTGTCACAAAACTAAAATAAGTGACTAACCAGGATATCTTTGTTTTTCCTGGATCATCTTCTCCATGATCTGGCTGCAGAGAGGTGGGATATGTTTTGACATAAGTTACCACACAGATTTATTCTGTGGAGTAGTCTGCTCCAGACCAGGATAACTTCAAGGATCTACTTAATTTCATCCCTTTTCTCAGTCAGCAGTCTCCACAAACAGAAACAACATTTAATCCATTACACATCGTTATCACATTCAGCAAGACCCACTGTCATTGTTTTAACTTTGTGAACATAAATTAAAAACATTTCAGATAAATTATTATTTCAGATTATTTTGCAATCATTAGATAAGAGTTAACCATGGACTAAATAAATGCTCTCTTCCCATAAAAGTCACAGAGTAACATGGTTTTCTTTATTGAATAAGGATGAATCAGAGCAGGTAAACCATCAGCTCCTTTAAAACTGAAGTCACAGTGTCAACAACATAGAAAGCACAGCACTAAAACATGTTTTAAAGAAAAGAATAAATGCTCTTTCACAAAGTCTGTATAGAATTCACCCCACATGTCTGCACACTGAAATAAATGCAGGACAGATCCAAACACAGCAGGTGAACAGACAGATGAAGCCTCTCTGCAGGCCAGTATACAGCACAAACAACACAAACAGACAAGTTCATTTAAATTAAACACATTTGTCTGCCATTGAGGACATTTAAAACAGAATTTCACAGCATACATGCTAACTTAAATAATTTAAGACGTATTGGTCTCTGACAAGGCGGCCTCTGCAGTCACATATGAAGATGGCAGTGCTGTCCCAGTTTATGGGCCCTAAAGTTGTGGCACAGGGTGCACAGCCAATTTGGCAATTTGGTAGACCGACTGCGCGGAGATGGGTGTAATGGTGCACCGGGGGGAGGTGACGACAGATTCAGGTTGGTGCAGTGACAATTTAATGCCAAGAAAATACATGGAAGGTGAGCTGAAAGCTCGCAAGCTCCAACCTGGTCTATTCTCAGTGCAGGCAATGTGCAGCGGTAATTTGGTGACAAGCACACGTCACCAAAGCCTCAGAGGCAGATCTCCAGCATATCAGGCACATTTTAATGCAATAAACAATCACAGCAATCAATATTTAATGTAACCAAACCAGAATATACATTTGTGTCTATATTAACTGTCCCGTCACATCTGATATCTGATTAAAGCCGTTTGTCATAATGGAAACTTAACCTGACGGCAGCTGGAGTGTGATGCAAACTAACGAGTTCACATCTCTCAAGCTACAAACATTCATCATCTGATACAGAGTACATATATATATATATATATATATATATATATATATATATATATATATGTATATATATATATATATATATATATATATATATATATATATATATATATATATATATGTCTTCTTTCATGTCATGAAATTCAAAAGAAAAGAGGGAGAAAGAAACTAAGAAAAAAGAGAGACAATAAATGTAAGTCACTCCTTGTCTTAAAGATTTACCTGTGATTGTCCATATTTCTCTGTTTTAGTCTTTATTCTTAACATGACCTAAAAAGATGGAGTACATTATTGAGGAGGATGAGGAGGAGACACCAGGAGAGGATATACAATTGTATCACCAAACGTTTGGCTATTTGGTGATGACAGACCAGGAGTGCAGGTGGATCACAAGCATGATGAATGGATTATCCTGCTGCTGTGTTTAAATGGAACTGTCTCTTAATGTTGTTCTCCGATTCATGACACAGTAACAGATAACATCTGTCCCACAAGATCATCCACATGGTGAAGTGTATTTTGGCCTCCCATGTGCTCTGACAGCCCCTCCGCTCTCTCAGCTGCTCTGACCGTCTCCACTACCGCGTCTTTTCCAGCACACTGTGGCTGCGGTGGTGGAGACCAGTCAGACCAATCAGTCGCTGCACCTTGCCTGCAGTGCATTTAAAAGAAAGGAGAGGCATTCATTTGATTGGTGAAGGTTACACTCCATGACAATATCAAAAAGTCATGTTCACTGCTGCACTGCTGGCTTCACACGGTCACATTTAATGGGACTGAAGACATGCAGGCCTACAGTCGGTCTCTGATGGAGGACTCTCTGGATCAGCATCTCCTGGTGTTGGAGGCTCCAACAGTGTGATGGTGCTGACAGAGACTGCAGGACAGACCAAAGTCAGATAGTCCCAATTGATTTGTCATGAATGGCTGGTTATGTCCATGTGGAGATGGAAGTTGTATAATGAGGCTGGCTCCTTCAGAGGGATGTTTGTATCTGACCCCCAGGATCCCCTCCATCACAGGCCTGCCTTCATTTAGCTGTCACCACATGGTTACCCACTAACCATGCCAAGCACATGGGTTGTTGTTTTAGTTTTTGCTCAAACAGTCCAGACAATGTGTGAACAGACAGCTCCTGGATACAGTGCAGACTTTCTAAGTATTTTCAGGACACTTACCATTTAAAGGATGTTGTTATGTTTAATCCTGACCTGCTGCCATGTCTGCTTTGACCCAGTCATGTTTAATCTGCACACACCCTTGTTTTTTGTGTAATTAAGCAAAGATTGTGTCATCTATGTCAGTTCAGAGTAATTCAGGTCATCAAACTGGGTATCCATCTTTAAGAGGTTGTTAGAGGTAATGATTGATGGATTGAAGACTTTATTAAAGGCTGAATAAAGACAGGAGCTACAGACCAACTGCACAGAAGACAACGCTGATAATGGAGATGACAGTGTGTTTCCTGCTGCTGCTCCTCTGCTCTCCCTCCACGGCTCAGCTTCAGAGCCACACTGACAACAATGTTACTGCTCCTGGAGAGCAAACTGAGGGGGAAACAGCTGATGATTTAATCCAAGAACAGACGCGTCTACAAGACATCAGTGCTACTCTGAGAGACCTGAGCGCCTCTGTGGCTGAACAGAAGGTGGAGATGAGACACTTACAGAGAGAGAATGAAGGTATAGTGGAGTCATGCTGCACCTGCTCACAGGAAAAGATCATGGTGCCAAGTAAAAACTAACAAAAGATTGTTTCATTCTGTTTTGCAGAACTAAAAGCCGAACTGGAGTCACAGAGAGCAGAGGTGGAGTCACAGAGAGCAGAGGTGGAGAGGCAGAAACAAAAAAATGAAGGTACTCTTCTGAATTCTGATTGATATTTTTTTTTCTTGAATTGATTATAGATATTAAACCCTTAGTAAGTACTGTTTAAGCCCTCCTGAAAATTCTGTTTATTAATTGAAAACCTAATAGTACTGAAAAGATGTATCATTATCACATGGCATCATTTAACAGAGAGAGTGAAGGTACAGTGGAGTCATGCTGCTGTTGCTCACAGGAAAACCTTCTTCATCCACTGTGAAATTTGTGTTTTTTAATTTAAATTAACGGGTGTCTCTTTTTCTCCCTTGTAGAGGAAGAAATTGACAGCAAAGTAATGTTTATTTAAGATAAAACTTTTTCTTTTTAGCACAAGAAGCCAAACTGGAGTCACAGAGAGCAGAGGTGGAGAGGCAGAAGGTGGAGGTGGAGAAACTAAAGCAAAACCTTGAAGGTATTTCATGCGCAACAGCAGGAATCTAGTACTTTTGGCTAAAGTGATGCAATATTCCTCCATTCACTGCAAATACATGGTAGTTCATTTGTGTTATTTTGTTCATGTGTTCATATTTAATTTGAAAATACTAAAAATGTAAGATACAGTTTATTTTGCAGAGTGAAGGAACACGTGTCATGATCACTTGGTCTGAGTAGGTTAATTGTTTTATGATAATAGTTTCTCTCTCTCTCTCTCAGTCAAACAGGTGGCTTTCTCAGCCTCTCTGGTGGCCTCAGGTGAAGTGACTTTAGGACCATATAACACTCACACTAATCTGGTGTTCAGGCACGTTATCTCAAACATTGGAAATGCCTACAGCCCAGACACAGGTACTTCTTACACTAACAGAAACAACCTTCAGACATTTGTTTTTGAGATGTTCAGTCTGGAGGAAAGAACTTCTTTTACACTCACTGTCAATTAAAATGTCCTCCAGGTCTCTTTACTGCAACAGTGAGAGGAGCCTACCACTTTGAGTTCTACATCGGAGCAGGAGGACATGCTAACCATGCTGCAGGTGCAGTTCTGGTGAAGAATGGAGAACAAGTGTTTGTTGCATGGGAGCGTCAGGATAATGGGTATGGTAGCTCAGCAAATGGTGTCACTCTGCTCCTAGAGGTTGGAGATGTTGTGTTTTTGCGTCTGTGGGTCAATACAAGAATATATGACAATGAAAATCACCTTTCCACCTTCAGTGGTCACCTTCTTTTTACCATGTAAGATGGACACAGTCATCCATGTTTTCTAGCTCCCTTAAAAAGTTAGCTCTTTCCAGTAATGTTAACTAAATATGTTGTTTTCTCTGTACTGTTTTTGCCTGAATCATTCTCTTGATTTCCATGCCATGACACAGGAAAGTCTGTGTTTGTAATGGTGATTGTATTATCTCAAAATAAATGTTTGTATGTCCAAAACAATTTGTGTGCGATACCTCAAAAAAAGAGTTCTTTGTCACCATAAAATAAAGATCTTTTAAAATCACAAATTAACCCTGGATAGCATGAATTATTTAAAAAAAAACTTCCCCCAGGTTTCAGGAGCTTCAGGGTCCCAGCAGATGTTGCTTTGGTGCCTCAGGGCTCCATGAAATAAAGAAATTAAAGACTTATTTACAGTCTTTATCAGACAAAGGAGAAATGGAAACAGTTTTTTAAAAAACCTTTTTGACAGGGCTGGGGATTGAAATGAAAATCTTATGCCATGATCCTTGATGTCAGAATTTGTTTTTTCCTCTTAAATTAGAATCAACCCTGAGACTCTGTCCTATGGAGGACTTTACAAAGCCTGCACACTGTATGTTAAATAAAGAAATGAGTACTTGCTATAAAAGAATTCATGGCTTACACAGATAAAGAGTACTGCAATATTCTATTCAAGTAAAAGTAACACTATTGGGATGAAAATTTACTGAACTACAAGTTAAAGTACTGCTCTAAATATTTAATGAAGTAAAAGTTAAAGGTATCTTGTTTAAAATGTACTCAGAGTATGAGTTACTTCTTATATATTTATATAGGCTACTTCACTGTAGCTGATTTTTGTAAACTTTGCAGCATTTTACTGTAATATCTACAGCTACCTGCTGTAAACAGCTGTGCAGTAAATTACTGTAAATGGCAAAATACTGTAAAAAATAAATCAGATCATTGTAAAATTTACATTTACCATAAAACCTACAGTTATGCACCATAAAATGTCCAAACAGTAAATACTGAAAATGGCAATGGGTTATGAGAAAAATCCACTTTTCCCAGGAAAACTGACCAATAGTAGGTAAAATTTTGTTTTTGTAATGTTTCACATTTTAAGCAAAACCATTGATTGAGTAAATGTATTTTCTTGCATAAAAATATGTGATTTTTTTGTTTTACAAAAGTATATCTTGTTAATATATGGTAGATTATCGTTAAATGACTAATATACAGCAAGTCCGCTGTTATTTAAAATGTTTTAAAGAGTCGTAGAATCATGATAGTGTAAATGGAAAAACAGTAAGGATGCAGTTTTTGATAAAACAGTAATAATGCTGTTAATTGAAAGACAGTAATGATTCCTTTAAAGAAAACAGAGGACTGAAACTGTTTAAAGAAATTACAATAATATTCCTGTTGATTTAAATAGAGTAATGCTGCTGTTAAAAATTAACATTAATTTACTGGCATCTTGTTGCCAGTAAATTACTGTAAAAATTAAAGAAGAAATCAAAGAAGACTCTGTCCTCCATGGGAGACGGACGCATATCTGTGAGCTCTGTCCTTGGATAGCAGCTACAGCAGAAACAACAACAGAGTCTCCTCCAAGACCATCTGGAACTCACAAAAATGGGAGGCAATAAGGAAGGAAAATCCAAGACAAAAAATTCGGATTCGGGTTCTGGACCCGGTCCAAACATGGCAGAGGGGATTAATGAAATCCTGAAAGGCCAGCAAGAACTGAAAAAAGGTCTAGAAGAGAAGATAGAAAAGAAGATAGAAACAGTTCTCACTGAATTAAAAAACCTTCAGAGAGAACACAAGCTGCTGCAGGATTACAGCAAAAAACAATCTGAGATGATCAAACAGCTGGAAGCGCTGAGTCAAGACCTGGATCAACAAACCAGGCTGAATGAAGTGATCGTGAATCGCATAAAGATCAAACCGCGCTCCTACGCGAAAACGCTGACAAAGAGACGGGCAGGGGAGCATGACAGTGAACAAGACGAAGAGGACATCAAGACGGTGGAGAGACAGGTGGCCGACTTCATGGAATCAAAGAAAATCGAGATGGATTTCAACAACGTGGAATACTGTCACCTCATGCCCTGGAGAGGGGCAAACGGGGGGAAAGTTGTGAAACTGAGATTCACAAACAGAAAACACAAGATAGCGCTGCTGAAACAGGGCCCAAAACTGAAAGGCACAACGGTGTTCTTCAATGAAAACCTGACCAAGAAAAATGCAGAGATGGCCAAGACGGCACGACAGCTAAAAAAGGCCGGGAAGATAAAAAGCACCTGGACGGCAAACTGCAAAATACTGATAAGAACCAATGGAGAAACCCCAGAACAAATGAAGACGGTGCTGGTCAAGAGCATGGAGGATCTGGACAAATTTAACGACTAAATGGATAACAAAAGCTTCAAAACCTCAACACAATCTGAGGAAAAGGAGCTAATGAACTGTAAATTGGAACATGGACATTTGGATTTAACTGACTGGATTACAAAACAAGGGCATCGGGATTTAATAAAAATTCAAAATGTTGACCAGAACTGTTCGGACTGCAATAACCCAAACATGAACATCGACCTGAATAACTGTTTTTATGGCAACAAATCGATTAATTGCAACTACTACATGGAACATGATTATAATACAAGAATTAACACGGACAACCAGCTGAAAATTATTCATTTTAACAGCAGGAGCCTCTACACCAATTTCGATCAAATAAAGGAATACCTAATGGACTTTAAGAACCCTTTTGACATTATTGCAATAACAGAAACATGGATTAACAAAGAGAAAGGTATGAACTTTGAATTAGAAGGATATAACCTTGTCTGTATATGATATATGATTAAATGACATATGACAATACTTAAGGGTGTAAAATCGTGAAACAAAACATGTGGGTTGTTTGGTCTGTAAGACAGCAGGAAAGACGAAATGTACCAAAACAATGATAATGAATGTTGTTTGGTCTGTAAGACAGCAGGAAAAACGAAATATACTAAAACAATGATAATGAATGAACTGATGGTGTAGGTCAAGTGAGGCAGCAGAACAGTGCAGGAGCACACCTGGGTGAAGAGGAGAGTGACGACGAGTCACACGTTTAACAAATGTTCGAAATCTGAAGAACAAAAGCAACACGGACACACCACCCCAACATCACCAACCGGGACTAACAACAACAACAAAAGAAGACAGTCATGAATTATGCCTTACGTGGAACAAAGGATTGATCATAATAGGTCAAATATGGACACTAAAAGACAGATAAAAATTTATAATAATTTGATGATATGTGGAGAAGAGGAGAGTAAATATTGAGAAAATGGGGACGGGACTAGATAAGCTTTGCTTCTCCCGTCTTCCCTTTCGGACATGTACAAAGTGATCAACTATTGACAATGTGTGATGCTGTATAAGTGTGCTGACGTGACCGAAATAAATAAATAAATAAAAAAAAAAAAAAAAAAAAAAACCCTTTTACAGTGTTCTTTCGTCTGTAGTCTAAGAAGGACAATGAGATATAAAATGAGATATAAAAATGTTTTAGGGGGGAAGTAGAAGGAAACAATGATATTTCTCACTTTTTAGAGTGACACATAGTTATTAAATTACATTGGTTGTACAGCTCTATTTTGGGAAATATTCACAGTCTTATAGCGATTATTTTCTGGATATTACTGGATAATTATTAAAGAAATTGATATTCATGTCAAAACCAGTTTTGCATTAATTCATTTATTAATTATTTGATTAAAACAGATAAATCAGTTAAATCAAACTTTATCAGTTATCAGACAGAACTCTCATGCAACAATGTCAATCTTCCGAATAGAATACCAACAGACAGAACTTTAAATATAACAGTGACTTATAAAAAGTGTATGATTATATATAACAAATAAAATAGAATAAAACACATAAGAAGGAATAAATGTCAGAGTTATACTGATCGATGATGCTGAGAGTAAGGAAATAAGTTATGAACATCAGGAAACATTTAGGTATATGGAGTGGTTAAAGAGGTCTAATTTAACGAATTGACCTACTTTAGAAAGGTCAAATAAAGGGTAAATTATTGGAGAATTAAACCAAAGCACAATCAAGCCCATCTGAAGGGTTCAGAACCGCAGTCTTACTATGACATTGCTTTTGGTTTGGAACTCAAACTGGTCCAGAGCTACTGGAGAGACTGAAGGACTGTTCTGGTTTGGAGTCGTCCCAAAGGGAGGCTGAAGTCCACACTCTATCCAACGTGATGGATCCAGGGATGATGTTCTGATGTGAGCTGGTCCCAGGTTTCACGGATCAAGGTATCATTCAAGATTGGACTGGCAGGTTCTGTTAAAAGTGAAGGTGGACCTTACAGCACTTGATTTTATATATATATATATATATATATATATATATATATATATATATATATATATATATATATATATATATATATATATATATATATATATATATATATAAACACATATATAAATATATATGTATATATATATATATATATATATATATATATATGTAGATGAAGAGTTGTAATTAATTCATAAAATTAATAATCTGTTGGTTTGACGAATATTATTCTGAAATTTAACCAATCTTTGGAGTCTTAAAGCTTACTGCCTTAAAAAGAAAAGTGTGTGTAACCCAGGTAAAATAAAGCCTTTCAGCTATCTACCTCTCTGCATTATCACGTTTTGCGTCATGGCGTCACGCTTTACCTGCGTGGTACGTCACGCGGTCAGGTGACTTAGCGTAGCCAATTAGAACGGCGCGTGCCGGAAGAAAGGGGACAGTTCAATCGATCGCTGATAGAGCACGCTCTGGAGATGATTACTGCAGGTAAATACGTCGATTAAAGTGTATATATGCCATGTATCTTCACTTCAGCTAAACTAACATAATGTGAAATCACAGGAAGCCGAATACCAGCACCGACAACGGAACGTTCTCACTGATTAAGCTCCGGAACCGGTGAGTTATGATCACAGTTTAGCTTAGCTTAGCTTAGCCGACTCCATTGATTTACCTGCATAGACTGTAAAAAACATGGATGCCATGTCGCTGGGCTCAAATTGAAGCCTCCACGAAAACTGCTCCCCCTGGTGACTGGCTGCAGTATAGGTCAAATTTCTGTCTCCTCCATTCATCTGGACGGGCCGTGGTGAAACTTCATAAAATTAATACATCCCATACAAATATTTCTCACATCTGTATGCTGTGGTGATATGAAAGTATTATTGGGCTGCGTGTTTTCCAAGTCCTCTTTTTTCTGAAAAGTTTCTTTTTTATAAGTTATTAGACTTTAAAAATAACCACAGTTTACGGCAGCTTCACAATGATTGTGTACGGCGTATGCTGCAGAGTTTTGCGACCGTTTACGACAGCTGCGTCCAAATATGGTCCAGATTCTCTACTGGCTGCACAATGGCGGCGCCCTGACGGGGGATATTTAGGCTTCAAATCCGTAACATGGTGGAAGGCGGAGCCACGCTATCCAGTTCTTATAATACATCCATGTTTACCTGGAGCGGTTAGCACGGTCTTTTTATGCCGTTTTCTCAACATGTGTTAAACCAAATGAAATGCACTTTATGTCAAAACAATGTTGAAGTATTTCCTGTGTATGACTGTCATTTGGTAGCTATTGAATGCACTTTACTGCTCCAAACGTAGCATTGTTTGGAGCCATTGTTACACGTGCTTCAATGCACTTTAGAGTTGCACTTGTGCTGCTATGACTGATTGATATTGATGTTGCATGCTAATACTATGCACTTTGACACGTGAATGATAACTTTATATGAACTTTATATGATGTTTGTATTATATTGATTAGATAATATTGTACAATATGGGATTATTTTTCACTTAATCATGATGCGACCTGCATTATTTATTCTGTGAACTGATAGGAACTTATAGTACTATTTTGTGATTTAAATGAACTATAGTAATACATTTTGTGGTTGAAATGAATTATAGTAATATATTTTGATTGAAATGAACTTATAATGTGTGCACACAAAGAGTTTACTCTGGTCCTGTTACTTTTTATTCAGGCCAGGTTTGATGGCGAGCTTAGAGCCTATGATGAATCCATTAAATACCACGAGCCTGTGATGAATCCATTAAATACCACGAGCCTGTGATGAATCCACTAAATACCACGAGCCTGTGATGAATCCATTAAATACCACGAGCCTGTGATGAATCCATTAAATACCACGAGCCTGTGATGAATCCACTAAATACCACGAGCCTGTGATGAATCCATTAAATACCACGAGCCTGTGATGAATCCATTAAATACCACGAGCCTGTGATGAATCCACTGAGTGCTAAGAGCCTGTGATGAATCCATGATCGGTTAGGTCACAAAACCCAGGCAGCTCATCCCTGCTCTGCCCAATCCACCCTCCTGCTCTGGCCGGGCTGGTAGGAGGCCTCTTGCAGCCGCCCTTCTTTATTTCATTCTTTCCTCTTTCTTTCATTCTTTTTTTTTGTTCTCGAACCCTCAACTCACGCACTCACGCCTTGCACGAGCACGTTCCCGAGGGAAAAAAAGGACTGAACTTTAATTACATTTGGAGAACTCAGTGTTCGCGCGCACTGGATTTATGAACTGTTGTTAAGCAGATGAAATTATTTTGTGCCTGATGAACTGTTGTTTATTGTGCAATTGTTTTTTTTTGTGTGTGTCTTTATAATATATGATGATCATCAAAAAACAACTTGTCTCAGTCTCTCTCTCCGCTCCTTGAGTCAAACTAAGAGTCTTCTGATCTAGCCCTATAATACCTTTAATTGTTCGTGTGATACACATGCTACATGTGTGTTACAAAACTTAGACAAAGAGATGTAGGAGAACACCTTATCAGGAGAACACAACCGAACACCTTATCAGATCTCAGCCAATCACTGTTGAGGAAGGAAGTCCAGAGTAATAAATACATCTCTCTCATCCACACAGATGGCTGCTCATTGTAGTTGGTGGGAAATAAAGAGAGACTTAATGGCTCCACATGTCTCTAGTGAGTTACAATCAGGGTCCTCCAGAGAGAAGGAGGAAGGAATTAAGACATCCTTGTTACGACCAGCCTAGGGGATACTGGAAGAAACATAAACTGACCACTCCTTTGTCACCCCCAAGGCACACCAGCAAGAAACAACAAACACGATTTTTGTAGTTCAAACAACAATGTTTTTTTAAATTATTTTTTTCTTCTTATTTTCCAAAGTAAATCAACATTACCTCGGGGAAAGTAGGCTCAACATAAAACAACAAAAACATGTTTGTTATAAATTAAAAATCTTACCTAACCACTAAAGAAAAAGAAAATAGATACTAACCTAAAGTTCCCTAACAGAAAAACAGGAGAAAACAAAAACCATAGCTCTACTCTCACCTACATTACCTTACTGACAAACGGCTTCAGCACGATTCTTTTGAGAGCCCTGCTGTTGGTCCTGAGGAAAGAGGAGGGTCGGCGTCTCTTCTTCTGCCGTTACATGTTAAACACCAGCCATCAGCTCTCAGCCAATCAAAATGCACCATTGCTACCGTCCAATCACCTCCAGTTTGTGTGAGCAGGAGCACAGAGGAAGGGAGGAGGGAAAGGACAAAAGGTGCTTCTTTATATAATTAACAACAAATAAATGACAGTCATTACATTCCTTGTCCTTTAGGATTTTTTAAGGAGTTCACTTGCTACAATCTCAAAAATCATCATGAGCCAACTCTCAAAAATATCATCCACTTTAATTTGTTCAATAAAAAATGTTGCAGTTTGAACCTCAGATAGAAAAAAGTAGTTTCTGAGCAAAGGAATGGGACAACAAAGAGTTAAATATAGTGATGATAATAATAATAACAGGAGCCCTGGGAGATCATACATCCATAAATCTTAACTCACTGTTTCCCATCTGAACATTTAAATGTTGGTTGTTTTACAGACATCTCAAGTCAAAAGTTTATCACGAGAAACCCCCATTTTATATTCCAAGAAGACAGAAAAACAGCTAATATGCATTTCATACAGCACAACAGAGGGAAATAAAACACATGTTTGTCTGCTTGAGGCCTCCGTACACTGAAGATATATTTGCCCCAATTTCTTTTTGGATGTCATGTTTTAATGGCAAGTTTCAGTATCATTTATTTGAACATCAATTTTCTTTTCACATTAAAACAGTTGAAGAAGATAAAACAGGCACATTAATAAAACATACATTTCCTTTACCACAGGGATTCACTGTGTCCTTGGACTTGTGGGATATCCAATTATTCAAGTTTTTTTAAATTCATTTTGTTGAGCTCTTTGTGTGAAATATACCACACGATTAATCTCTTCTATCAACCACAGACCATCAGTTACATTAACTTTTTTAGAATAATTTATATGTGCTTTCTTTTTTCTTTGCAGAGTTGGAGAACTTGTTAATCACACTTCCCAAATTCATATAAATAATTAATGGCTTAAAATATTCAGGAAATGCGTGCATGGCCAACCTTTGTGCTGCAGAATGATTATGGATGAAATTTCATTAAAACCTGTGTATCTCAAACTGATCATTTGTTCTGCTCTGGACTCTGTTAAACAGTTGATGATCATATCCTAACACAAGTCGGTTGGAGTGTAACGGTATTTGTATTCACCCAGTACTGTCACGGTACAGGGGTCACGGGATGGTACACAAAATCACACAACGAATACATGAGTAAGTAAGAAAAAAAAAGAAAAGACAAAAAGTTGAGTCCTGACTCCAATCTTTGCTGGCGGTAATGAGCCTAAAAGCTGCCAGCCACCGCAATAAGAAGAGGAAGAAGAAGCAGTTAATTACAATCATCTGCATAACAACGATACATGGCAAAAACTGTTGATTAGGTGGCTAAGTGGGTGCAAGTACAGAGAAAATAATACTGGGCCACGGACTGAGCCTTGATGAACTCCACAAACTCGGGGGGAATTAGAAGAGATGTGGGGATTGACAGTGACAGAGAAAGTTCCCTCTGACAGGAAGGAGGGGAACCAAACAAGGGTGGAGCCAGAGATACCCACCCACTGCCTTAGTCTATTAATGAAAACATCATGACCCACAGTGACGAATGCTGCACTGAGATCCAATAAAACCAACACAGAACATTTTCCTTTGTCACTGCTAAGGAGGAGGTCATTGAAAACTCTGAGAAGAGCTGTTCCTGTTGAACGTGACTGACGGAAACCAGACTGGTACTTATCCAGGATGTTATGAGTGTCCAGGGCAGTTGAAAGTTGATTGGCAACCACTTTTTCGAATTTTTTTGAGATAAATGGTAATTTTGAAATGGGTCTATAATTTTGGGGCAGAGAGGGCTCCAGATTTGTTTTTTTGTTTTTTTTTGAGAAGTGGTTGTAATATGATGGTACATGTCCAGATTCTAATGACTTGTTGATAATTGAAAGATAAATGGCCATTTTGAAATGGGTCTATAATTTTGGGGCAGAGAGGGCTCCAGATTTGTTTTTTTGTTTTTTTTTGAGAAGTGGTTGTAATATGATGGTACATGTCCAGATTCTAATGACTTGTTGATAATTGAAAGAATGTAAGGGCTAATGAAATCAGCTTCAGAATTTAGTAGATGAGTGGGCAATATGTCAAAGGGACTAGAGGGGGTTTTCATAGATCTAACCAGGTTCTTTAGTTCTTGTAGGGAGATGGGGAGAACTTATCCAGGACTGTTAGGCAAGAAGGGCAGGGAAAAGCAGAGAAAAATATGGAGTGATCTGTGCTTGTCAGTCATTGATCTTGCCAACAAAGAAAGAAAGAAATCTTTCACATTCATCATCAGAAGATACTGAGTGATGGAGAAGAAACAACATTGTTAATAGTTTTAAACAGGAACCGAGGATTATGTCTGTTCTGAATGACAAGATTTGCATAATTTTTATCTCTGTCAGTCAGTCTTTATTTGTATAGCGCCAATTCATAACAAGTGTTATCTCAAGACACTATTTATATAAAAATATATTTAAGGATACACATATATGCATATACACATATATATAAAATACACATAAACATATGCAGACCTATCTGTCTCCAGTCAAACACTTGACCCTGAAGTACACATAGGAGTATATAGGATATATATATATATATATATATATATATATATATATATATAAATATATCCATCCAACACCAACATGAATCCAAATAGCCAATCATGAATCCCTCCATCATGGCTCAAGAAAAAACCTTCTGTTCAGCAGCAGGAAATCTTGAATGTGGATCCCAGTCTCATGATGAACAGCAAATCCACACCATGCTGTGTTGGTGTGAGGGTGAAGGAAGGGAGGTAAGAGGAGACAAGTGGACTAAAGTAAGAACTAAAGTTAGAGACAGATCCATGATCCATAGACCTGTCGTCTGATTTATTAGAGGTTAGCCTCTTGAGATGCTACATCTCATCTTTTTTCAAAGGGGTCAGTCTGGATTTTAAAGGAGCAACTCCATCCAAAAACTGCAGGAGCAAAAGGAAGCAGAAAACTTTTCTGCAGTGAGATGGTTGAGGATGTGAGATTTGATTTCACGTCGACAGGGCTGAAACTCTAAGTTAAAAGACAAATCAAATAAAATACATTTGTGGTCAGATATAATGTGAAGAGAAGATCTAGTGTGTGTCCTCTGACATGAGCAGCACCTGTTACATGCTGGGTCAGATTAAATGACTCAGTTATGCTGAGAAAGTCAGAGGCAGACTTGTCAGAAAAATCATCAATGTGAATGTTAAAATCATCAAGAAGTATGGATCTTCAAAGTTTTAGGATGGGGGATAAAAAAATCACTGAAATCAGTTAAAAGCAGCTGTTTGGGCCAGGTGGGCGATAGACCAAGATGGTATAAAAGGGGTCGGATTGGCCGATTTTGATCATTTGTAGTTCAGAGGAAGAGAAGGAACCAGTGTTCAAACAGCAGGGAAACATGGTTTTACGAATGCACTGGAGTGATGTTTAATCTGCAGCAGTATTTCCTGGAGTTGACTTTGCAGCTGTACTTTGACACGTGACGTCTTTGAGTGGATTAGAGTTTATTACTTTATTATTACTGCTTTTGTTTATGACTGTATCTTTGTCTCCACCTTTATGAACACTTATTTGTGCACTCGTTTATCCATTTTTCTGTGTATGTTTATTATTTCAAGTGGACATTTTGGTTTATATCTTGCTTTTAGAATTTATTTATGCTGCATTAATGTCCAAATGTAACTATAAATATGGGAAAAGAACAAAAACATTAGTTTTTCATAATACAGAAAAATGAAGTTCTAACCAATAAATAAGATCTCATCCCACATGGCCTGTGGCACAAAACCAAGACAAGTGACTATCAGGGAGATCTTTGGTTTCCTGGATCGACTTATCCATGATCTGGCTGCAGAGAGGTGGGATATGTTTTGACATAAGTTACCACACAGATTTATTCTGTGGAGTAGTCTGCTCCAGACCAGGATAAGTTCAAGGATCTACTTAATTTTATCCTTTTTCTCAGTCAGCAGTCTCCACAAACAGAAACAACATTTAATCCATTACACATCGTTATCACATTCAACAAGACCCACTGTCATTGTTTTATCTTTGTGAACATAAATTGCAATGATTTAGATAATTTATGATTTTAGATTATTTTGCAATCATTAGATAAGGGTTAACCATGGACTAAATAAATGCTTTCATCTCATACAAGTTAAAATAAAAGTCACACAGTAACATGGTTTTCTTTATTGAATAAGGATAAATCAGAGCAGGTAAACTATCAGCTCCTTTAAAACTGAAGTCACAGTGTCAACAACATAGAAAGCACAGTATTAAAACATGTTTTAAAGAAAAGAATAAATGCTCTTTCACAAAGTCTGTATAGAATTCACCCCACATGTCTGCACTCTGAAATAAAAGCAAAGAGATGAGGGAGTCTTATTGAATCTTCCGATCTGGAGAAATTTTATGTGATTTTATGGTTTTTAACGACTGGCATTTCTTTCTTTATTGTACTGTAATTTATTGTTGTATGGTTGTTCATCTGTGTCTTGTCTGGACTGCTGAGTTCCTGCCTTCAAACCAAATTTACCGCAAGGTATAAATAAAGAAACCTTTGAACTTTGAACTACAAAAGCAGGACAAATCCAAACACAGCAGGTGAACAGACAGATGAAGCCTCTCTGCAGGCCAGTATACAGCACAAACAACACAAACAGCCAAGTTCATTTAGATTAAACACATTTGTCTGCCATTGCAGGACATTTAAACAGAATTTCACAGCATACATGCTAACTACAATAATTTAAGACATATTGGTCTCTGATGACCATCTATGGGCCCTAATGTTGTGGCACAGGGTGCACAGCCAATTTGGCAATTTGGTACACCGGCTGTGCTCAGATGGGTGTAACAGTGCACCAGGGGGAGGTGTCGACAGATTCATGTAAGTGCAGTGACAATTTCGTGCCAAAAAACTGCATGGAAGGTGAGCTGAAAGCTCACCAGCTCCAACCTGGTCTATTCTCAGCGCAGGCTAAGCGCAGTTGGTGCAGCGGTAATTTGGTGACAGGCGCACGTCACCAAAGCCTCAGAGGCAGGTCTCCAGCATGTCAGGCACATTTCAATGCAATAAACAATCACAGCAATCAATATTTAATGTAATCGTCTGAACCAGCATATACATCTGTATCTATATTAACTGTCCCGTCACATCTGATGTCGGATTAAAAACGTTTGTCATAATGGAAACTTAACCTGACGGCAGCTGGAGTGTGACGCAGACTAATGACATCAAACATTCATCATCAGATACAGAGTATATATATATACATGACTTCTTTCATGTCAAAAGAAAAGAGGGAGAAAAAACTAAGAAAAAAGAGAGAAAATAAATGTGAGTCAGTCAGTGTCTTAAGGTTTTACCTGTAATTGTCCATATTTCTCTGTTTAAAGGTGCTATGAGGAGAATCTATTACCAGCTAAATAAAGACTCCACTACCCATGAGCACGCGCGGTTACTGTCATAATGCTGCGTTCCTGTAACCTCGGAAATGGGAGTGACATCATCGACTTATAGGCATTATAGTTGAAGTCAGTAAAAAACATGACGATCTACCAGGCTACTGTTAGATGTTGTTAGCACGCCCTGTGTTGTTGTTCACAAAAATCACATGAAGAATGTGATTATCACTATGGCAGCATTTTTGTAAATATAAGTCTAACAATACGATGTATACAGCTGATCTAGAGCGATACCCCCCAGTCAGAAGTGCTAATAAATGGATTATTACAGGAGCTAAATAACTGTTCACACTGGGGGCATCCATCTTCCATTGTCAACTCGGGGGTGGCGAGGTTTCACTGAGTTCACTGAGTGAGGAAATTCAGACTTCGGGGAACGTTCCAGCTGCAGTTTCCTACTCGGAACCTGGAAATTCTTATTTCTGACTACAACTGGAACGCACCATAGACGTGAAGCCAAAGCCTCCTTTTCTTGTGATAAAAGCAGCCCAGATTTTCCTCAGAACTCTGCATTGCTTTACAACTTCTTTTTTCAACAAATTACAGGATGCAAAACGACGAGGTAATGTATCTCTTTCTAGTTACGTAGAGGTCCTTTTTTAAGTGCGACAACAAGCAATTTTTGGAAAACTTGTTATCGTAGTCATAGCCAGCTATTTATCGCTACTTACAGCCCGGTGCTCTAAGACGTGTAAGATAAATAATAAAATAATATAAATTTGCTCTAGTTTTAATTGTCTTGTTCCTGAAGTTGAGTATCCAGGCCAGTCCAGCCCTGTCCAACCCGACCGTGAAGCTAAGGAATAGCATTTATAGATAACCTATTTTGATGCTATAAAACTCATCTTAAAGTGTGTATTTCCATCAGGCATATATCTAAAAGGGAGACTTTTTTGTAATTACTTAGAAACTCCTCACAGTCTCTTGAAGTATTTATTCTTAACATGATCTAAAAAAATAGAGTGTATTATTGTGAGGAGGATGAGGAGGAGATACCAGGAGAGGATATATCACCAGAGGTTCTGCTTTTTGGTGATGACAGACCAGGAATGCAGGTGGATCACAAGCATGATGAATGGATTATCCTGCTGCTGTGTTTAAATGGAACTGTCTCTTAATGTTGTTCTCCAATTCATGACACAGGAACAGATTTCATCTGTCCCACAAGATCATCCACATGGTGAAGTGCATTTTGTTCTCTGATGTGCCCCGATAGCCCCTCCGCTCTCTCAGCTGCTCTGGCCGTCTCCACTACCGCGTCTTTTCTAGCACACTGTGGCTGCGGTGGTGGGGACCAGTCAGACCGGTCAGTCGCTGCACCTTATCCGCAGCGCACTTAAAAGAAAGGAGAGGCGTTCATTTGATTGGTGAAGGTTACACTCCATGACAGTAGCAAAAAGTCATGTTCACTGCTGCACTGCTGGCTTCACACGGTCACATTTAATGGGACTGAAGACATGCAGGCCTACAGTCGGTGTTTGATTGAGGACTCTCTGGATCTGCATCTCCTGGTGTTGGAGGCTCCAACAGTGTTATGGTGCTGCCAGAGACTGCAAGACAGACCAAAGTCAGATAGTCCCAATTGATTTGTCATGAATGGCTGGTTATGTCCATGTGGAGATGGAAATTGTATAATGAGGCTGGCTCCTTCAGAGGGACGTTTGTATCTGACCCCCAGGATCCCCTCCATCACAGGCCTGCCTTCATTCAGCTGTCAGCTGATGGTGACCCACTAGCCATGCCAAGCACATGGGTTGTTGTTTTAGTTTTTGCTCAAACAGTCCAGACAATGTGTGAACAGACACCTCCTGGATACAGTGTAGACTTTCTAAGTATTTTCAGGACACTTACCATTTAAAGGATGTTATGTTTAATCCTGACCTGCTGCCATGTCTGCTTTGACCCAGTCATGTTCAATCTGCACACACCCTTGGATTTTGTGTAATAAAACAAAGATTGTGTTATCAGTGTAGGTTCAGTGTAATTCAGGTCATCAAACTGGGTTTCCTGCATGTGCCATCTTTAAGAGGTTATTTGTGGTAATGATTGATGGATTGAAGACTTTTTTAAAGGCTGAATAAACCCAGGAGCTACAGACCAACTGCACAGAAGACGACTGTGAGAATGGAGATGACAGTGTGTTTCCTGCTGCTGCTCCTCTGCTCTCCCTCCACGGCTCAGCCTCAGAGCCACACAGACAACAACATTACTGATCCTGGAGAGCAAACTGAGGGAGAAACAGCTGATGCTTCAAACCAGGAACAGATGTGTCTACAAGACATCCGCGCTATTCTGAAAGAGCTGGGCGCCTCTGTGGCTGAACAGAGGGTGGAGATGAGACACTTACAGAGCGAGATAGGAGGTACAGTGAAGTCATGCTGCACCTGCTCACAGGAAAAGATCATGGTGCCAAGTAAAAACTAACAAAAGATTGTTTCATTCTGTTTTGCAGAACAAGAAGCCAAACTGGAGTCACAGAGAGCAGAGGTGGAGAGGCAGAAACAAAAAAATGAAGGTACAATTTCTATATCTGATTCATTAGTAAGTAATATTTAAGCTTTTCTGCAATTTTTTACATAAAATATTAATATTTCAAAGAAGCTCAGTTATCACATGGCATCATTTAACAGAGAGAATGAAGGTACAGTGGAGTCATGATGCAGCTGCTCACAGGCAGCTTGTGGTGGGATCATATGACAGCAAAGTAATGTTCATGTATTTTTTTATTTTAGCTCAAGAAGCCAAACTGAGAGAACTGGAGTCACAGAGAGCAGAGTAGGAGAGGCAGAAGGTGGAGGTGGAGAAACTAAAGCAAAACCTTAAAGGTATGTCATGAGCAAAGTGATAAAAGTGACAAAGCATGCAAAGTGATAAAAGTGACAAAGCATGCCCCCATAAGCTAAGAAAACATGGTAGTTTATTTTTATGATTATGTCCAGTTTTTATTTGAAAATGATCAAAAGTAAGATACAGTTTATTTGTTTATTAAGGGATGAATGCATGTAGTTTTCACAGGGTTTTTATATAATCAATGTTTTAATGTCCAGAGCACACCTGTTTGGAGACAGTGATGATGTTTCACTTTAGACTCTTAAAACTTTTCTGAAGGCGGAGAGCAACGACAACGGTGAATTAGGGCCACTTAAAGAAACAAAAAAAAATAAATTAAAACTTCAAATATCCGATAAAAAAATAGAATTTTTTTGAGTTTTTAAAGTCGTAAACTTTCGAGTTTTTAACGTAAATTTTTGCGTTTATCAAGACGTAAACTTGCGACTTTTTAAACTCAAACACTTGCAATGAACTTGTATTTCTGTCAATAACTCATCAATGAAACCATGTCATTCAAAACCTTACCCCTCATTTTAATCAGTGTGATAAAGACTGTGAGCTTCAACCTCATTTTCCTCCAATCGAGCCAGAAAGCTTCACTTTATCTCAATATGCTGCTGGTGATGGCTGGACTCTGAGGCTTAGGGACTATTGGCAAATTACTGTATCGGAGGAATAGTGTGAAAGGAAATTCAGTAACTTCGCTATAAAGATGTGAAGTCTTCAAAATCATAGCACACTTCAATGACCATAGGTTGTTCATAGTACATGTCGTAGTTTTTTAAGAATTGTAAATGAAAATATTTCACAGGATTTTTTGATTGAAAACTACAAAAGCACTCGGAGAGGGCACACCTCTGCCAAGCAGCACAGTTCCCAGATGATGATCCGGATCAACACCAAAATTGAATCACTGCTTCTTTTTCCCATGCTGAACATTTCTTGAAAATTTCATCAAAATCGATCCATAACATTTTGAGTTATTTTGTTCACAGAAAGACAGTCAGACAAACAGACTCTCCCGAAAACATAACCTCCTTGGTGGAGGTAATAAAGCAAATGCCACCAAAATTATAAGGTCTTCCAACAAAATGATAAAACATGAATATCCCCTCTATCTCAAACTACAGCTCTTCCTATAGAAGAAAGCTTTGATTTAATTTAATTATTTTTTTATACACTAAACTACAGAGGTGTGGACTGGAGTCATGTGACTTCGACTCAAGTCAGACTTAAGTCACATTTTGATGACTTTGGACTCAACTAACAATATCACCAAAGACTTGGAACTCGACTTGGACTCTGACATCAGTGACTCAGGACTTGACTCTGACTTTAGTCTGATGACTTGAAAATACATGAAATTCTCAGTAAGACTGTTGAATAAAATGAGATCCCATTCAAAGTATTCCACTAAGTGACTGATTTTTGTCATTTCCAGCAAGACAATATTTTTTCCCTTCATCTATTAACATCCAATCAGGGTTTAGAAGAACGAACAAAGTGGGTGTGGATTACACAGTTACTTTTCTTGAGCGCACGACAGCAGGACCAAACTGCAAGGTCATAAACTAAAACTAATTGCCATGTGCAAAACCTGCAGCATGAGAATAACAGACGGAGATGTGACAACGTCAACTCTGTTCGGCACCTGAAGCAGCAAAAGAAAGGTAAGTTCGGTAAACAGTGCTTTTCACTTGCAAAGACTTGAAAAGTTTAAGCCCATGACTTCAGACATGACTTGACTCATCTTGTCTTTACTTGAGACTTGACTTTGGCTTGCATGACGTTACTGGAGACTTGACTTGAGACTTGGGTTTAAGACTTGAGACTTACTTGAGACTTGTTAAACAATGACTTTCTCCCACCTCTGCTAAACTGTGTGAATTCCTATGTAATGATGACAATAATTACAGTACTAACTGTACTGTTGCAGTGACGCCAAACTTGTACTCATGTCAGGATATGACCACAGGTTTTATTGTTGGACCCAAAAGCTCAAACCAGCAGGCAGAAGGAAAAGTTGAACAGGTTTTATTGTGCAGAAACAAATAACCAAAAAGGCTCTAAGAACTAGCATAATAAAGTCCAGCCACGCCCGCCGACAGTGGGGGAAAAACGGGTATGTTGTCCTAGACCCTAGGCAAGGGGGGGGCCACAGCGGGGCAGTGATGCGCGAGGAGCCTGCTGTCCTAGAGCAGAGGGTCAGACTCAGAGCCAGGCTAAGAACGAAGAGAGAGAGCGTCATGACCCCCTTTTCCACCAAGCTGGTTCCAGAGCTGATGCTAGTGCTGGTGCTAGAGCCGGTTCACAGTTGGTTCAAGTGCGAACCGGTTAAGAACGTCAATGTATACATCTGTATATGTCACGCCAGTTTCCCATAAGAACTAGCGAACAACAATAAACAAAACAATAAACTTACCAGGCTCTGTGGAGGTTTGCTCCATGGTTGTGTCCTCCTGCATAGACTCCAGCATGGCTGTGGCCGAATTCAATGCCCCGGTAGTGCTGCACGCCGGTCGGTCCCCGAGAACAGCATCGAGCATTTTGTAATGCGGGCTGTTAAAACGTGGCCGACCATTGCCACTACGGCCCAGCTCAGTCTTCTGGTCCCTATATTCTTTCTCTATATATTCTTTATATAAATATATTCTTTTCAATCTGTTTTTCGCTTACTCCAACCTCGTCTTTTTAAAAATGGCTCTCTTCCGTGTTTTTACTCTGCTAATCCCGCCCCCACTCCCTGACGTAAGCGCGTAGCCCCCGACGTAACCTGGTTCTTTCTGCTGGCCCAGCAAAGAGTTGGTGTTTGCCAAGCACCGGTTTTGAGAGCCAGCAACTGGTGCTTAGTCTGTGGAAAACCAAAGAACTGGTGCTAAGTCTGGCTCCAGCTCCGAACCAGCCCTGGAACCAGCTTGGTGGAAAAGGGGTAATGGTGAAGCGAGAGTGGGCCCTAATATTAGCGATCCTGCGTTTTACACACGCTGTGCGTAGGGCTCCATGATTCATAGGGAGACCCATTTTGCGCAAGAGGACGCATCCTCCACTATCTGAAGCAGCAACGATCCGCTCCTACATATCTCCCGAATCACTCGGCGTCTTTGGGCGTGCGCTCTTTGTGTGCCGGTGACCATAAAGACGTAGACAGACGCACATCACAGGGACAATGATGGATCATCAGTCACTTGTTCTTCATCAGTCCAGCTCTGAGTCACTGTTTCACTCACTCACTGTTTTCTAAATGATAAATTTATCCTGAGATCTCCTGCATCACACATTGTCCATGATATAAAAACAATCTTTAATGGATCAAACTCCAAATACAGTCTACTGGTGCAGCGGTTTTCAACCTGTGGGTTGAGGCCCATAAGTGGGTCTCAGAGCTGTTTTCAGTGGATGGTGAATAAATCAGGTAAAAATGAAAAATAAATATATCTTCAGTGTATGGAGGCCCTAAGAGGGAAAACAGCCCTAATAGTGTATCGGAGAATAACCAGACTACACTGAAGGTGAGCATGTGCCTTGTTGAACTAAAAAAAAACAAAAAACTTTGTTGCATAAACATCCCAGCTGCTAGCCTGCAATCATGAGACAGAAGAGAGGATAATTCTGTCTGGATGTGGACTGGAGATTAAATTTCCCTGCAGCCCTGATTATTATTTTTAATGTCTAGTTAACTGCATATACAACCCCAAAACCAGTGAAGTTGGCACGTTGTGTAAATCGTAAATAAAAACAGAATACGATGATTTGCAAATCCTTTTCAACCTATATTCAATTGAATACACTGCAAAGACAAGATACTTAATGTTTGAACTGAGAAACTTTTGTTTTTTTTTGCAAATATTAGCTCATTTGGAATTTGATGCCTGTAACATGTTTCAAAAAAGCTGGCACAAGTGGCAAAAAAGACTGAGAAAGTTGAGGAATGCTCATCAAACTCTTATTTGGAACATCCCACAGGTGAACAGGCTAATTGGGAACAGGTGGGTGCCATGATTGGGTATAAAAGCAGCTTCCCTGAAATGCTCAGTCATTCACAAACAAGGATGGGGCGAGGGTCACCACTTTGTGAACAAATGTGTGAGCAAATTGTCCAACAGTTTAAGAACAACATTTCTCAACCAGCTATTGCAAAGAATTTAGGGATTTCATCATCTACGGTCCGTAATATCATCAAAAGGTTCAGAGAATCTGGAGAAATTACTGCACGGAAGCAGCAAGGCTAAAACCAACATTGAATGCCCGTGACCTTCGATCCTCAGGCGGTACTGCATCAAAACCGCATCACTGTGTAAAGGATATCACCACATGGGCTCAGGAACACTTCAGAAAACCACTGTCAGTAACTACAGTTCGCTCTACATCTGTAAGTGCAAGTTAAAACTCTACTATGCAAAGCCAAAGCCATTTATCAACAACACCCAGAAACACCGCCGCTTCTGGGCCCGAGCTCATCTAAGATGGACTGATGCAAAGTGGAAAAGTGTTCTGTGGTCTGACCAGTCCACATTTACAATTGTTTTTGGAAACTGTGCTCCTCGTGTCCTCCGGACCAAAGAGGAAAAGAACCATCCGGACTGTTATAGGCGCAAAGTTCAAAAGCCAGCATCTGTGATGGTATGGGGGTGTATTAGTGCCCAAGGCATGGGTAACTTACACATCTGTGAAGGCACCATTAATGCTGAAAGGTACATACAGGTTTTGGAGCAACATATGTTGCCATCCAAGCAACGTCTTTTTCATGGACGCCCCTGCTTATTACAGCAAGACAATGCCAAGCCACATTCTGCACGTGTTACAACAGCGTGGCTTCGTAGTAAAAGAGTGTGGGTACTAGACTGGCCTGCCTGTAGTCCAGACCTGTCCCCCATTGAAAATGTGTGGAGCATTATGAAGCGTAAAATACAACAACGGAGACCCCGGACTGTTGAACAACTTAAGCTGTACATCAAGCAAGAAAGGAAAAGAATTCCACCTGAAAAGCTTCAAAAATTGGCCTCCTCAGTTCCTAAACGTTTACTGAGTGTTGTTAAAAGGAAAGGCGATGTAACACAGTGGTAAAAATGACCCTGTGACAACTTTTTTGCAACGTGTTGCTGCCATTAAATTCTAAGTTGATGATTATTTGCAAAAGAAAATAAAGTTTCTCAGTTCAAACATTAAGTATCTTATCTTTGCTGTGTATTCAATTGAATATAAGTTGAAAAGGATTTGCAAATCATTGTATTCTGTTTTTATTTACAATTTAAACAACGTGCCAACTTCACTGGTTTTGGGGTTGTACAATATACTGTATTCATCTCTGTTGAAAAAGGAGTGGTTAATAATTGAATAATTGAGCGGTGTGGGAGACAGAAGGCGAGGTTGGTAGCCGGGGATAAGGCGAACAGGGCAGAAACAGAGTCGAAACAGGTCGGCAACAGGTGATCAGTCCAAGATAAACGGATGGAAAGGCTTGCATGTGTCACAGCTTCAGTCTCAGCCTGCCACACTCCAGTCTCAGCCTAATCAGCTCAACTCCTGTCACCTGCGCTCCTGCTCACACCTGCACCTCATCTGCTGCAATCACGCCAACTTCTTACACCGGGATTCCACTGGATGCGTATCCGGTCCGCTTCCGCTCCGCTCTGTCAACTGATGTGCGTCAACTCCCACTGGATCCGTCTGTGGTACGGCTCCGCCATGGATGTATTGGGCTCCGCCTTGCAGCGGGTCTACGAGCTCTCGCGATTAAATGTGTAAACGCGCGATATTCAGACGCGGAAGTTTGCTATTTACAGATAACTACATCCATTCAAACGATTAGTTGTAGCGAACAAAGACCTGGTGCTGACCCGTTGATCCTCCCTGTACTGGAGATAATTGTGATTCAACCTCAAGCATGGGTAAGTACAACTTTGGTAATTATTTAGGTCTGCTTGTTTATTTAAATCATGTTATTGTTTTTACAAAAGCCTATAAAACTATATAAATACGCTATTTTTTTTGTTTGGGTTGTGGTGGTGGTGAAATAATATAATATCGAATATAGTACAGCTTTATCTCAGAAATTGTTTAATACACTTCCTCATAAAAGAGAGCACACCCTTCACATTAAAAAAATATATATATTATATCTTTTCAGGCGACAGAAATAAAACTTTGATCACTAGTCAGTGTAAAACATTTCTGTCTTCTGAAAATATCTCACCCCTCAAAAGTTTTAATAAAATAGTTTGAAAAATGTGATGGGTCTACTTACTTTTGTGACATAGGCTACTGTATAAAATAATATAAAATGAACCAAGTCAGTATGTTGGGTTATTGACTGACTAAATTATTCTGTGCACTTCAGTGCCTGTTCCAAGGAGGAGGACAATGGCAATGTTGCTGCTGCTTCAAAGACTGCGGAGGAGGGGTAGAGGCAGAAGAAGCCAGTTCTGGGTCCATCCACTGAACCAGCGCAGGCCTGAACAAGGAGATTTTCATCATCTTGTGGCTGAACTACGCCTGGACAGTCAACGCCATCACCAATACTTCAGAATGAGTGCAGAGAAAATGGACGAGCTTCTCTCAATCATTGGCCCAGAACTCACACGCCAAAATACCACCTACAGAGCTGCCATACAACCAAAGCAGAGACTGGCTGTTGGACTGAGGTGAGCTTAAAGCTATGGTCTACAATTTGGAAGCTTTGTACATATTAATAACACCGTTTATAAGGCTGTTATGGTCCTATGGTCCTATCTACACAGTATAAAGACCAAAAAGAATGAAAAAAATCCATTCAGTATATCTGCTGAAAAGCTGCATACTAGCTGACCAATCAAACCTAAGAACCTGCAACTATTAATTGGTCCGTGAGTTAGTCCATGAGTCCATCCAATCCTCGTCTCCCTCACTACGCAGTACACAGCATCTTGCCCATGGTCCCGCCTCCTCCCCTCTACCTCCGGTGAGCAGCTAGCAGCGTTAGCTACTGAACTATCATGGAGCCGGAAAAGCCTAGCGCCGAACCCGAATCCGCCTCCTCTCCCAAGACAGTCTGGCTGCAGACCACCCTTCTCCTCTCCCTCTCCCTCGTCTCCCTCACTACGCAGCACGCAGCATCTTGCCCATGGTCCCGCCTCCCTCTACCTCCAGTGAGCAGCTAGCAGCGTTAGCTACTGAACTATCATGGAGCCGGAAAGCCTAGCGCCGAACTCCGGGAATCCGCCTCCTCTCTCTGGGCCCAACGGAGCTTTCTGCCCGCTGGTGGAGGCCTGTTAGCGGGCTAACGGCTAACGAATAGCCTCTGCCAGCCGCCAGACCTTCAGCATCGGCCCCTTCGTCGCTGGTTGATCAGGGAATCGCTTTGTTTACTACAGTGGGAGATGTCTGCTGAATAACTCTGGTTAGTTTGTGCCTGCACGGGCTAATAACTTGTAGGGGAGCGGGTTAGCCTGTTAGCCGCTAATCGTTAGCACTGTAAGCTGAGCTGGGGTGGACAGGCTGAGAAAGATGAATCCTCCCCCACACTCGGCTCCGCTCTGGCGGCGTCAAACCCGCATTGCCGCCGGGCCAGTTGAAATGGCTACTGCTGTGTGTTATAATGGAGATGTCTGTCGTGTTTGATACTTTCAGTTGAGCTGAGCTGTTTTTGATTGAGTTTGCTGCTGATATATTGTGCTAGTCGCTCGTAGCTCTGCCGGAGGGGGGTTATATGAGCCAACACGAGCTGGGGGCGGGATCTTGGAACACGGAGGGGAGAGGTGAGGGAAGGGGGGCAGGCTGCGGTTTCGAATCGTAGACACCAGCTTTAACTTTATGTACACAAAGAATCACAGATCACAATATGTTTGAACTTTTATTTTCCAAAGTAAAAGACATGCAAAGGATAAAAATCAAGAAAATTAAATAATACTTTTTTTTTTTTTTTTTTACAAAAAAAAGAAATGTCAACTTTTTAGAAATAACAAAAATAAATACTTAAAAAGCAGTAAAAAAAAAAAAATGTACAAATACTAAAAACTCTCTCTATATATTCACTATAGGTTAGTGTAGGAGTGTGGGGAGGTCGTGCTACCTTCCCCCCACTCCTCATGTGCTTGGGCCATCATTTGTGTGAAAGGCCCAATAGGGTTTATTGGTGGGGGGTGGGGTATTGGCCTGAATGTACCTGGTCTAGATGTAGTGGGAGTGTGGAATGTGGGTGGAGGATTAATTTGTGCTGGGCTTTGTTGGGGTGGCTGATGAGTGCCACTTTTAATGTTGTGCAGCAGGTTTAAAATTCCTATTTTGGCCTGCAACCTTTTATTTTCGTCCAGTTTTGATAATAAAGGTGCCAGGCTCATGGCAAAATGATGGCACTCATCAATGTCAGACTGAGGCTTTGGGTGTGGTTCCTCTAATATGGCAAGAAGCCATTCCTCCACATCTGTTGACTGTGGTCTTTGGCTCCTCCTTGTGTCTGTGGACCTCCTCTCCCTTGGGCTTCTAGACCGTTGGGGCATCTCCCTTGATGTTGAGGGCTGTGATGTCCCTGGCTGGTCATCTTGGCCCATGGTGGCTGATGCACCTACAGATGTTAGGTCATCTGATCCACAGGCCGACAAAGGTGTTGAGGACCTTTCATCAGCCAGAACACTGGCCAAATTGCTTTTTGACCTATGAAAAAATTCAAGGATAATAAAAATATGAGTCAAATTGGCAGTAGAGACACAATAATAATCTATTTGCTCATGCTCATGTGCATTGAATAGCATAGAATGAAATGAAAATATCATCCATACCTTCTTGGGTTTAGGTAGGGCAGAATAAATGACATAATGTCACTATATTTCCAGTCCTTATGTGAACCCCCTGCTGAACCACTTGGAAGCACCTTTTTATGGTGCTTCACAAATGAGTCCCTCAGTGACCTCCATTTTGTCTTGCAAACATCAGCTGCAAAAGAAAAAAAAGACATTAACTATCACATAATACATATTCAACTCATCATTTTTTTTTGTTCATTTTCTTCACAGGTACTTGGCTTCTGGAGACTCACTGATCAGCCTAGCCTTTAACTACAGCCTTGGACACACCACAGTAATCAATTCTGTTCACATGGTCTTTGCTGCCATAGAAAAGGTCATGATGGAGAAGTTTTTACCACAACCAACAACAGAGATGTGGAAGGAGGTTGCACGACGCTTCTGGGAAAAGTGGAACTTTCCAAATTGCCTGGGAGTACTTGATGGCAAGCATGTCGTCATTCAAGCACCACCCCTCACTGGTAGTCAATACTTTAACTACAAAAAGACTTTTTCCATTGTGCTTTTGGTGCTAGTGGATGCTGACTACCGGTTTAGGTGCATTCAGGTGGGAGACTTTGGCAGAACATCTGATGGTGGGGTCTATGCTAGTTCAGACTTGGGGAAAGGAATGGCAAGCAACACCCTTCATGTTCCTCCACAAACCTCTCTTCCTGGTGCTGCTCACATTGGGGATGTGCCACATGTGATGGTAGGAGACGCAGCATTCCCTTTGAAGACCTACCTAATGAGACCCTACCTAGGACAGAACCTCCCACACAAGAGGAAGATTTTCAACTACAGACTTTCCAGAGTAAGGATGGTTGTTGAAAATGCTTTTGGGATTTTATCATCACGCTGGAGGATTTTGCACAGGAGGATTAATCTGCACCCCAAAAATGTGGACACACTAGTGGTGGCAGCGTGCATCCTGCACAATTTCCTCCTTGCACCAACCGAAAATGTGCGGCTGCTGGATGATGCAGAGCAACTGGGGAGACACATGGCTCCAGTCAGAAACATGGGAGGAAACAGGGCTTCAAGAGAAGCCATTTCTGTCAGAGAGAGCTTTGCCACTTTTTTCACCTCTCCTGAGGGCAGCGTATCCTGGCAGGACAGGATGATTTGAACTTTCAACATTACTGTTGAGAGAGAAACGTGTGCAGTGTTGTTTTTTTCATGGTGTTAGCTTGTATTTATATGTATGATGTCTTGAAGATTTTGAATAATTAAAATTTACATTAAAAATTTTGAAAAAAAACATTGGTTTGACTGGCCTTTCTCTGCCATTTGCAAGTGTGAAAATGAACAACTACTGTGGCCATGGACATGTGATCAGGACACAAACAAGTCCCTGAGCCTCTCTAGGTGCCCCTCCCCCCACAATTAACTGAACCTCTGCAGTAGTTCTGTAATACTACAACAGAGATTTGTCAAGTTTTCTTTAAATTAAAGAAATGTCCAATACATTAAACACAAATATAAGGTGTGTGTGAAAAACAGTCTTGAATAAATACTTGAAGAATAACATTAAAAGCATGACTCTACTGCAATTAACTGAAATTTAGTTCGTACTTTTCTACTTATTTTTCTTCATATAAACATATAATTTACTTACCATCCACACCAACAACTTCGGCAACTTTTTTCCACGCCTCAACCTTCTTGTGGTTGTCCTTATAAAAAGCATGTGACGGGTCATACAGTATTTTGTGGTTTTGCACCTCCAAAATCAAGAGCTCCTCATCCATGGTGAAGTGGGGTGATGACTGAACTTTTGACACCAGGTCATGCTCCTCCCTAAATGATGTTTTCCAGGTACAGTACTTTTCCGTTGCTGACACGGTATATTTTATTTTGAAACATCTACGGATGTTTTATTTTGTGTTTGTGCTCAACTTCCTGTCCCGCACGATATTCTGTGTGCTAAATTGCTGCGCCGTGGTCCGGCATCCGCAAAATAGAAGTTTGGCGTGATTCGTTCCATATGCCGGAGGCCGGCGGAGCAGATACGCAGCCATGACGGAGCCGTGCCGCAGCTGGTGGAAGTACATGCATTGCTTATAATGGAAACGGATCGGCTCCGCTGCCGCAGCGGAGCGGAGACGGACCGGATACGCATGCAGTGGAATTTGGGCTTTAGACCTCAGCCCCACACTCACTCATGTCTGATCGTCTTCGCTCTCGTGCCAAGATACAGACCTGCTATTCAGACGGATCACCAGTTGCCGACCTGTTCTGTTCCTGTCTCCTGTTATCCTCGGCTAGACTACAAGGTACCAATCCGTTTCTGTCCTGCACCTACCTGCCTGCCTGATCCCCAGTTGCCCACCTTTCCTTCTGTTCCTGATGCTGAGTACCTGTTCTTGAATCCTGATCTGTGTGGCCATCTGATCTCCGGTATCTGACCCTTTTGCCTGTGTCTGACGCCGAGTACCCGCCTCAGTCCACGAATCAGTTGTGGCAGCCTGATCTTGGATAAACTGAACAATCTCCAGAGATTAAAGACAAAGTGAGTCCAAGCCTGCTCTCACTGAAAAACACTGTGTTGCCACTGGTGTGTGTGGCTCCTATGTGACTAATTGGATAGCGATGGGGCTCCGTGTTCAAAAGATCGCTGGTTCGATCCCTGCTCTCTGCTCATCTGTTCCTGTGTCTGCTAAATAAAGCTGGTTATTGTGAACTGTAAAATCTGTCTCGTGACTGGGTCCTACTGTGTATCCTTACTGCCTCCGTGTCAGCATGAGAGCAAAGATGATCTGACAACTGGTGAGTGTGGAGCTGGAGCTGAAGTATGCTGAGCTGATTGCAGGAGATGAGCTGCAGGTGTGTTCAGGAGCATAGGTGAGTGGAGTTTGCCTGATGAGATGAGAGGGGCAAGGAGAATACTGGAGGCTTTGGACTGTGACAGTTCTGGTCCTTTGTTAGATCATACTCGACCCGCCCCACTGGAGGGAACCTCAGGGAAAACCTTCTATAAAATTCATGTAAAAACTTCAAACAAAACAAAGCTGGATAAAAGATCTGACACCCCACGGAGGAACTATGGTATCTGCTGCTGGCTCCTGCAGCCAGACCTGAGTGGAGGTCCTTCTACAAGCCTCTACTCTCCAAAAGAGATAAAAGATACCTGCTGAGGAGTCCTTCATGGTGTTTCAGCAGTGAACTGCAGCAGGGGACAAGTGTCCTTACTGTGACCAGAGAGAGACTGTGAGTCACCGTTTTTATGAGTGTTTCTGTATTTAGAAACTGTTTTTACCAAATGTTGAGAGGTTTTTACCATACAGATTCTTATTCTGGATTTTAAATACACACGTCAACACCAGAACAAGTGTCAGCTCTTAAACTTTGTTTTAGAGCAGGCCAAGATGGTGGTGTACTTTAGCCGGAGGAGGAAGATGGAGGATGGTTTTATTGTTGATCCTGTCACTGTGTGAGTGAACATGATGAAGTCCAGACTCCTCTTTGGTTTTAACTTTTACAAAGCAGCAGGAGATCTGGAAACTTTCCAGCAGGTTTTGGGTTTTAATGAGGTGCTGTGTTCTGTAAAAAACCACACACTGCAGTGTGGGGTGTGCTCATGTGAATGATGTTTAATTTATTTATTTACTCTATGGAACTCTATCAAGTGTGTAAATGATCATATTATGTCGTTTTGATCTATTTTTGTTTTTGCAAGAGCGGCAAATAATTCAAAAATCAAAATCTCTCTCTCTCTCTCTCTCTCTCTCTCTCTCTCTCTCTCTCTCTCTCTCTCTCTCTCTCTCTCTCTCTCTCTCTCTCAGTCAAACAGGTGGCTTTCTCAGCCTCTGTCGGCCTCAGGCTTTCAGACTTTGGGACCGTATAACACTCATACTACTCTGGTGTTCAGACACGTTTTCTCAAACATTGGAAATGCCTACAGCCCAGTCACAGGTACTTCTTACACTAACAGAAACAACCTTCAGACATTTGTTTTTGAGATGTTCAGTCTGGAGGAAAGAACTTCTTTTACACTCACTGTCAATTAAAATGTCCTCCAGGTCTCTTTACTGCACCAGTGAGAGGAGCCTACCACTTTGAGGCCTACATTGGAGCAGGAGGACATGCTGACTATGGTTCAGCTGCAGTTCTGATGAAAAATGGAGAACATGTGTGCACATCATATGAGAATCAGACTAATGGGTATGGTAAATCAGCTAATGGTGCCACTCTGCTTCTAGAGGTTGGAGATGTTGTGTTTTTGCGTCTGTGGGTTAATACAAGAATATTTGATGAGGAATATCACCATTCCACCTTCAGTGGTCACCTTCTTTTTACCATGTAAGATGAACATGGACATCCATGTTTTATAGCTACTTTAAAAAGTTAGCTCTTGCCAGTACTGTGAATTAAATATAATTTGTTTTCTCTTTACTTTCTTCCTGCATCATTCTCTTGATTAACATGCCATAGCTTAGGACATTCTGACTATTGTGTTGTGTGAAAATGAATTGAAATATGTTACAAATAAAAAAGATGTCTGGCAGAACAAAATATTTTTTATGTGAAAGTCTTTGTCTGATGATGGAAAAATGGGAGCACAATTTCTTAAAACCTTTTTTTTGGCAGGGCTGGGGATTGGAATCTAAATCTAATCTCATGACTCTAAATTCTATGTGAGGATGCATTTTTTGCTCATGATTTTTTATAACTTTGTTTATTAGGATTTCTTCCATAACAGGATATATAAATAACAGATAATGGCCCTATTCAACAAAATAATGACAATGACAATAGACCATAATATATTAACTATGGTGGATGGGTAAATTGGGATGTTAAATTATTTCACACTGACTAAGGAACAGCAGACAGCTGAATCTTTTCTTAAATGTAAATCAGGATGGGACTCCAAATGTTATAAAAATTCTTTACAGCTTTTCTAACTTCAAGAACTGAAGAACGTCACAAATCCAGTGCGTAAATGTGGGAGGGCTTACACCCTTCCATCTGAGTATGTAACAAACAAAAGCAGTACCGTCAGCCCCAGGGCCCTAATTTCGTCCGGCACATCACTCTGTGCTGCCAATTTGACAATTTGGTAGACCATCTGCGCAGAGATAGGTGTGACGGCACACCAGGGGAAGTTGACGACAGAGTCATGTTCCTGCAGTGACAATTTTGTGCCAAAAAACTATGCGGAAGGTGCGCTGAAAGCTCACCAGCTCCAACCTGGTCTATTCCCGGCACAGGCGAAGCACACCCTCCGCAGCTGTAATTTGGTGACAGGTGCACATGTGCACACATGTCAACAAAACCTCAGAGGCAGGTTTCGAGAGTGTTATGCTGTGTTCCAGTACCTCAGAACTGGGAGTGACGTCATCTCCGACTTATCAGCATTCCAGTTGAAGTCGGAAAAAAAAAGGCAGATCAACCAGGCTATTGTTAGCTGCTGTTAGCACGCCCTGTGTTGTTGTTCACAAATATCACATGAAGAATGTGATTATCACTATGGCAGCATTTTTGTAAATATAAGTCTAACAATACTATGTATACAGCTGACTTAGAGTGATACACCCCAGTCTGAAGTGCAAATAAATGGATTATTACAGGAGCTAAATAACTGTTCACACTGGGGGCATCCATCTTCCATTGTCAACTCGGGGTGGTGAGGTTTCACCGAGTTCCCAGTAGGAAATTCCGACCTCGGGGGATGTTCCAGTTGTAGTTTCCTACTCGGAACTCGGAAATTCCTACTTCTGACTACAACTGGAACGCACCATTAGGCACATTTTAGTGCAATAAACAATCACAGCAATCACTATTTAATGTAACCGTCTGAACCAGCATATACATTTGTATCTATATTCACTGTCCTGTCACATCTGATGTCGGATTAAAGCCGTTTGTCATAATGGAAACTTAACCTGACGGCAGCTGGAAGTTTGATGCACATCTTACAAGTCAACAATAAACAGCCTTAACATCTGATACTGAGTATATATCTGGCTTCTCTCATTTCATTAAATTCAAAGAAAAGAGGGAGAAAAAAGACGAAGAAAAAAAAGAGAAAATAAATGTATGTCACTCAGGATTTACCATATTCCTCTGTTTAAGTCTTTATTTTTAACATGATCGAAAAAGATTAGAGTACATTATTGCAAGGAGGATGAGGTGGAGACACTGGGAGAGTATACATCACTAAAGGCTCTGCTATTTGGCGATGACAAACCAGGAGTGCAGGTGGATCACAAGCATTATGAATGGATAAGCCAGCTGCTGTGTAACTGTCTCTTTATTTTATACTCCTATTAATGACAAAGGAACCGATAACATCTGTCCTGGGAGCTGGCCCACACGGTGACGTGCTTCAAGGTCTCAGATGCACACCGATGTCCAGTCCGTTCTCCCAGGTGCTGAAGGGACAGCAGCTCTGACCGTCTCAGCTACCGGGTCTTTCCAGCACACTGTAACCACGGTGGTGGGGATCATTCAGACCAATCAGATGCTGTGCCTCGGCCACAGCACATTTAAAGGCAAGGAGAGGCTTCATTTGATTGGTGAAGACAGCACCTGGCTGTGTTAAATCTACTCATGCCTTATCTCCTCCCTCTCTGGCACTTGCGCGGAGTGGCAAGGACAGAGATGTGGATGTGGCACAGGGCAGGTGCGCCGTGTCTGCTCCTGGTCTACGATTAGATTAGAGCCCTCAGTCTTTGACAGAGCCAGTGGATGAGGGTCAAAGAGTGCTATGAATGAGCACGGAGCAACTTCTCGATTCAGACAATCAGAAATGGTTTTAAAAATGATCAACCAGAATTCCTCAACAGCAGCACATGTCCAGAACATTTGGGCGTGGGCCGCAGGAATTACATTACAGCGATTACAAGCAGGGCTTACATCAGGAAAAAATGTAACATCTCAATTTGGTTCAATGGGTGTGATGGACTGTTTTACACTACATAAAGCAATGCCTGTTACAGATGGAAGATGCATGAGTTCTTTTTAAAATAGACTGACAGAGTTCCTCAGCTGTAACTTCACCTAAATCAGATTCCCGGTTTCTTTTAACAGAGAGAGAGGAGGAGCTCTGCACAACCAAACTATCCTTATAAAGTGCAGATATCATACCTTTGAAAGATGGAGGGTGCTTCAGTAAAGCATCACATGGGTTAGCTGGAGGGAGTGAGGGAAACTTGGGCAATAGTAGATGACAAAAAAATGAATTGAAGGCGATATTCAAATTTAAGGTGACTATTCCAATGAAGGGCTGCACGGTGGCGCAGCAGGTAGTGCACGTGCCTCACAGCAAGAAGGTTCCCGGTTCGATTCCCGGGTCACGAGGGCCTTTCTGTGTGAAGTTTGCATGTTCTTCCCGTGCATGCATGAGTTCCCTCACTCAGATTGCCCTTTGGTATGAGTGTGAGTGTGAATGGTTTTCTGTCTCTCTATGTGGCCCTGCGATTGACTGGCAACCATAGCTGGGATAGGCTTCAGCCCCCCGCAGCCCTGAGATAGCCGGGTATAGAAAATGAATGAATGAATGACTATTCAAATGAAGAGAAAATGTTTTCTGAGAACAGATGATAAAAACTTTTAATGCCAAGATTTTGCCAATGTACAAAAGTTTTGTCCAAAAGAGAAGGCTTAAAAGCTGGGTTGAGATTAATTGGTGAGTTTAAAGAAAAAGACAGCCTCCTAAAATGACGGAATATCTGTGTCCAGATTCTCAGAGTTGATTTCACCACTTTATTTTTGGTGAATTTAGTCAGTGATGTAGAGATGGAGGAATAAATAAGACTGACAGAGAAGACAGAGACAAACGTTGATGCGTTTCAGCATCAAGCCTTGATCAGGAAGTCATGCAAACAGATGCTAGGCTGCAATAGACCTTTTTAAAGGGGTGCTCAACCAATAAGAAACTGCCACATGGACTTAGAGGCATGGTCTGCAGGTGGTGACAACCAGCAGACCCACCAGCAGATGGTGTTATTCAGGCTAATAGACTTCACCGGGTTATGCACAAAGCAGATCAAATTTATTGAAAAAACATCAGAATTCTGGTTAGAATCATTTTTATAAAGTGGCCTGTACGTTTAGAGACTGTAACTCAGTGTTTAGACATCTTTCCTCTACAAGAACACAGTATAATCTTGTTCTTCATTTAGTTCTGGATATTTTGTGGCTCATAGTTTGTCAATCCAGAATGCTTCCTTTTGGTTCAGTTTTCTTTGTCTGTCACCTTTTCTGATGGTCAGTGGGATGTGGTCAATGCCATTTTGAAAAAACTATTTGGGAATGAATTTGGGAGGAACACTGAAATAAATAAGTGAATTTGGGGAAGATGTTCATTTGAGTTGAATTTATGCAGCCAGCAGCCGAAAGAGGCAAAGAGGTCAGTGTTTGAGGCTGATCTCTGTCTGAGAAATTAAGGGGAGAAAAATTACTTGAAAATAGCTCAGAAAACTGATCAGTGACACAAACTTCAGGATACACAAATGTATTTGTCACTTTAAAAGGAAAAGAAGTAAAAGAAAGCTGACAGCCAGATTAAGTCATGGGGAATAGTTCACTTTTCTGTAAATTAAGATTGTAGCCAGACAGGTCATGACATTGGTCAAGGATATGAAAAACATGTGGTAATGAACTGTCTGGGTCAGAAATGTACAAAAACAGGTCATCTGCATAGAGTGAACTTTTCTGTTCCTGACCGTCTCTGATTGTTCCTGTAATTTGTTTATTGTGTCTGAGTGCAAGAGATAACGGCCCAATATCCAAAGCATGAAGTAGAGGAGATAAGGGGCAGCCCTGTCTGGTGCCTCCACCTATGTTAAAGTATTTAGAAAAGTTATTTGTTCAAACTGAGGCAGATGGGGAGGTGTATAAAAGCCTAATCCATGAAATATATGTGTTACCAAATAGAGCATGACACGGTAGCGGATTTTCACTCCTGTCCCAATCCCGGGCAGGAGTAAAAAAATTATACTTGTCCTGTCCCACTCCCGTAGAAT